>JAPYYM010000776.1:0-14298 GCA_028534135.1 Potos flavus
ACTTTGATTTGGCTATAAACCACTGAGGAACTGAGGAAGACATGTCTACAAGATGAATCGATTTGGAATTCAGGCAAAAGGTCTGGGCTTTTGACAACTTTGCACTGTCATTTTTTTGTGAAGCCATAAAAACTGGGTGAAGGGATGTCACAGGCCCTCAGGCTAGTGATGGGAAATATGATTTGCAGATGGAGAGAAGAGAAAGAGAGAGCATCAGAGAGTGAGAAGGAGCGGCCAGAGAGATAGAGGGAAGAATCACCAAAGCTGAAGAAAGAATTTTAAAGCTCAAAATTTTTTCACACACAAAAAAATAAGATAAGGACTGAAAACAATTCATTAGATAATACATCAAGGGTGTCATTGCTGACTTTACAAAGAGCAATTGGAAAGATGTGGTGACAGAAGCCTGATGGCAATGGACTGAGCATTGGACAGATGGAAAAGGGGCCATGAGCACAGACAACTGTTCCAACAGCTGCTGGTAGAACAATGACTACATGGGAATGTTGAGTCAAGAGAGAGATTAAATTTTTGTTGTGAATTGAGAACCCTTTGTCATCATTACACTATGAAAGATAAGAGCAATTCTAAAGCTATGGAGGGAGAGATGATATACGGTGAACTGAAGTCCTAAAGACATGGGAGGAGAAGGGTAGATAGATTTAATTTGGACAGGAAGTGATGCCTCTTCCTCTACTGAGAGGGAAGAAAGTCAGAAGAACTGAAATTTATGTGGACTATGTAGCAAGACATTCAAGAGAGACCTCCTAGAGGAAGGGTTCTCTTTCTGTGATAGAGAAATGAAGTGAAAATGAAATGACGGTAGGAAATGAAACTATGTGACAGAGAAGATGACAAGGTAGTAGATTTGGACACTGAAGTCGAAGTTTGGAGAAGGCTGCTGAAGGCAATGGAAAATCACACTGACCAGGACATGAAGGGTTGCTGGGTTGCACCAAGGCCCCAGATGGGGTTGGAGCCCATGACTCTGCATCTCTACTCTCATGTGATTTTCTCCAGCCTTGCAGCACATTTGGAATATACCAGCAGAGCACTCAGATGATAGGCTCAATTCAAATTTGAGGCTTGCAGGGTTTTTTAAGCCTGCAATAAACTAGGCAGCAAAAAAGAAGAAGCAATGTTGAGGGGGATCCCTATGAAAATGTCTCAGATGGACGTGGTTCTCAATTTTAGTAAAAAAATTGCTTTAGATTGTGTTACACACAGTGTGGAAATAATGTGTTGGCAAACGGTGTGAAAATTCCGTACCAGAGGGATAAAAATAAAAACATGCTTTAATGACTGACTTTTAGTCCACGAAACTTTATTTAAAATATGAAGGGATTGCCAAAAAGAAAAAAAAAAAAGGAGAGAGAGGGTGGGGGGCGGATTGCCAATGTATTTTATTTCACTGCACTCTCTTAGCTGGGCATACAGTACTGCCCTAAACTAACATTTATCTGCCTAACATTTACCAGCTCTTCCAAAAGATGATGGCTAATTCCATCCTGATGTGCTGGTTTGCCTTCCTATGAAAACAGCCTAAGTTCTTGAACTTGAAATGGTGATAACATATTTTCACTTTTCACATGTCACGGGTTTTAGTTAGCTCCATTTTGCTCTCAGGAGAGGACAAAATACCAGAGGGAATACATATCTACTTGAAAATTTTTCTCTTGGCTTTCTTAGTTAACCTACTGCTCATGACATAAAACCAATCCATGTGATTTAAAATCATCAGAATGCGAAACTTCATAATCAAAAAGAGCTAAATTTAAACTGGGAATGTACTTAATAATCAAAGAGAGATTCTATTTTGTTCTCTTAATAATAATAGAGAGTGACATGTCTTTGCCACTAGCTGCCTTTTCTGTGTTGATTCTGATGCCAATAGCCACAGGGTTGTATGTTGATTCTAATCAATAGTGACACATATTATTAATTATGTTGACATGAATTCTTATGAATTCCCTTGACCCTGCTTCGTAAAGAGTGGGATAGGGATATTTCTTGCAGTTCTAGCTATGTGTGGAAGCTAAATATTACTTATGTTCTTACTGAGTTACATGATTGTCTGTTTACATTTGTGTTGTGGCTGCTTAGTGTTTTGTGTGTTTCTAAATGTATCTGTGGATGTACATATGAATATATGTAAATAGGCGTGTATGCTTTGGGGCTAAAGACCCAAAGTTAACAAATTACTTAAACTGATAAAATTGAGCAGTTAGTAACTTTTCTGTGTCAGTTGCAGTGTAAAGCAAGCTATGTATGATAGAATTTAGTTCTCAAAATAATTCCAACATTTCACCTTTAATGATGTGGAAGCTAAGACTCAGAAGTAAGGCACCTCTCAAAGTCATAAACTATTAGGTATATTAAGGCCAGAGATGACCTTATAGTCTAAGTTTTAAACATACAACCAACCATTCTTCTTCAATTGTTCTCAAAAGAGCTTATAAGATTGATTGCAGTTAATTAAGCAAAGAAGATGTATCCCATTTCCCAAGCTGGATATATTTGAATGTCATAATCTATGGTATCAGATAGCAAAGCTTTGTTAACATGTGTCTACACCAATTTATACCATCAATCTTTCTTTGGGAAAAATAGCTATAAATGTAAACAATAATTTAAAGCTATGTTCTTTCTCATTTTGTAAAAGCTTAATTGATATTTAGTTATGTGTGTCACCTATGTTTGCTTTTTATTTCTAAAACACATGGTCAAAGATTAGGAAATTGCACATGAGAGTCAAAAGTCAACAACAGTTGACTATTATTTTGCAATGGTGAAGTCTGTAGGGTGGAGTCCTAATATCGTCAAGAGAAAATTGCTTTCTGAAAGTGAAACTAGTAAGAAATAACATTTAATATATGTAGTTCATCAGTCTAAAATATTTCACAATAAACTATGATGTATAGCTATACTGCTGGTTAAGATTTGGAAATATAGAAAAATAAGATAATGTATAGTCTATGTACACTTTTGATGGGAATGCATGGGAGTATCACTGTCAGAAACAATGTTCTGCAAAAAGGTAGAGGAGCATTTTATTATATGTTAATTTCGTCATTGAATTTAATATCCTCAAAACTCCATGAATATGATATTATTGCTTCCATTTTAGGTGAGGAAATTGGAATCCGAGTGGATTTTACTCAAGATCACATAGCAATAGCAGAATTTGACACTGAAGTTTGTGCTCATGACCCTATATTCATGTCACTTTCTATGGATTACATAAAAGGATCATTTGTCAATAAGCATTTTTAACTGTTGTCTTTAGTGCTGTCCATTAAAAGTATTCTAGTTTGCTTTGCAGTCATATTCTTGTCACAATAAGAATGAATCTATAACGTTGTGTGTTAACTATACTTCAATAAAAAAAAAGTGTGCATAGATTCTGGTGAGCTTGATGATATTGCCCTTTATGTCACCCCAGGTCCCTCTTCCCAAAACAACTTTTAGATGGTAATTTCATGTTCACTCTATACTTTCTTTACTAGATGAGAAATGCATGGACCATCTGCATGAGTAAAAATTGAGATTGGTGTTATGTAACAGTGTTTTACAAATTTGGATAATGTGTCCCTTTATTTTTGCCTGATCACCTCTATGTCTGATGGCAGTTTGTTCCTTGATCATAAAGCTAAGAGCCATATTCTGAACCATCATGGCCACCAAGAGACCAAATTGCTCTGTGAAAGCTGACCTACATTGGTCCTTCCACATTTAACTTCTTTGTCAACTAGATAGTTCATACTGCTTATTATTGAATATAGTCATTCATTTTTGTTAGTCAAAAATGAAAGGTATGCAAGAAAGAAAGAGTATGAAGAATTATGCTCAGTCAGAAAAGCAAAAATCAAAGTGTGCCAGTCCTAGGTCTCTTCAGAGTCAATTATTTTAATCATCAGCTCCTCCAAACTGGAATTTCTCACAACACCCTGAGAACTTCTTTCAGTGATAACATACCTAAATGTGTTATTATAGGAACTAAGCTTCTTTTAAAAATGGTAATTTAAGTTCTTATTGAAAATTGACAAATTCCATTGAAATATTAAACACTCTTGTTTAAAACAGAGGAGCATAGGGAAAGGGAGAGGAAAAATAAAACAAGACGAAACCAGAGAGGGAGACAAACCATAAGAGACTCTTAATCATAGGAAACAAACTGAGGGTTGCTGGAAAGGAGGGTTATCGGTTGTTTATAAGCCATACAGTGTATGGTACTTTGTTAAAGCAGCCCCTACTGATGAAGACAAATACTCATAATGTATTTAGAACAGTGCTTGACATACACCTTAGGGAATGGTGTAACTGGGTGACAGGCATTAAGGAGGGCACGTGATGTAATGAGCACTGGGTGTTATATACAACTGATAAATCACTGAACTCTACCTCTGAAACTAATAATACACTCTATGTTAATTAATTGAATTTAAATTAAAAAACAAAACAAAACACTCTTGTTGGTCAAAATGCTGGTTCCTCTGGTAGACAAAAAAATTCCCTAGTGAAAATAAAGCTCAGAGTGACATCGAAGAGAATTTTTCTTAAACGAGGCCAATGATGTGTAGCATTGGTTTACTTTTCATTCTCCAATTATAAATAAATTGTGATAATTTACATGTATTTTTTCCTGATACTGGAAAGAAAACAGTAAAGAAAAATAATTGAGTTGAACACGCTTGTCCATTTTAATTTCAAATGATATAATAGAGGACAAATTAGATTAAGAGTAGAATAAGGTTTATTAGTATTATTATCCTTAAAATGAACTGTCAGATTATTTTTACCATGATCCTCTTTATTCCCTCTATTCCCTTAAAACCAAACTAAACTACTAGTAAGGAGTAGCAGTGACATACAGTGGTGAAGAGCCCACAATTCTCGGTGTCGTCTTGATCAGGTTGCTTTCAACATCTTTATGCCGTAGTTTCCTTATATGTCAGTAGGAATAATAGAGGAGATGTTGTGATTTTTATATAAATAAATGTTGTGGACTCGATGTCTGTGTCTGCACAAAACTCATGTGGTGAAATTGTATCCCCCAATGTTATGGTATTAGGTGACAGGGCCTTTGGGAGGTGATTGGGATTAGCTGAGGTCATGAGACTGGAGGCCTTATGAATAGGATTAGTGCTGATATTAGAGTCACAAGAGTTTGCTTTCTCTGTCTGTTCTCTGCCATGTGAGGATACAAGAAGTTGGCAGTCTGCAACCTAAAAGACAGATCTCACCAGAATTGGACCATGCTGGCTCTATAACTTCAAGAAAAAAATATCAGTTGTTTATAAGCCACACAGTGTATGGTACTTTGTTAAAGCAGCCCCAATTGATGAAGACAAATACTTATAACGTATTTAGAACAGTGCTTGACACATAAAAAGTATTCCACTAAATATGAGATATATGGCTTGGTGGCTTTACTTCATTGGGAACAGTACAGCATTTCTCTCTGGTCTTTGTTGGTCTATTAACATCACTTTCCTGGAGGGCCGCCTGGGTGGTTCAGTTGTTTAAGCATCCAACTCTTGATTTTGGCTCAGGTCATGATCTCAGGGTTATGAGATCATGGCTGAGCTCTGTGCTGGGGCATGGAGCCTGCTTGGGATTCTCTCTCCCTCTCCCTCTGCCCCTACCCCCTATTCTCACGCTCTCCTTCTAGAAACAAAAACAAGAACACAGCACTTTCCTGTAATTAATTGACATAATAAATATGAAATTTGACTGTGACTGATTTCTGCTCATGTTACCAACTCTGCCTGCAACACTCTCCTCCACCCCAGTCCTCCCCTGTCAGCCTCCATTTCCATATGAATATTACATTACTCTTTAAATGTATCTCTCCTGGTGATTTTCATTATGGCTTATTTAAAAGCTGTATTAGTTTCCTGTGGCTGCTTCCTATGACAAGTTACTACAAACTCGGTGACTTAAAACAACAGAAATATTATCTTCTCACAGTTCTGGTCAGAAAGGTGAAATTAGGGTCAGCAGGGTCACACTCCTTCCAGAGGTTGAGGGTAGAACCTGCCCCATTACTTCTCCCAGCTTCTGGTGGCTCCTGGCATTGTTTGGCTTGTGACAGCATCACTTCAATCTTCAAGGCTGCCATCTTTGTTTTGTTTTATTTGCTGCAGAATGCTTTATTGCTTCCATTTGGTCCACCGCTTGGGAAAGGACTCCAGGGTGGTTAAAAAGCTGCCTGGTGGCTGCACGAAAAGGCTCATACATGAGCTCTGGCACCAGAGGGATGCCAGAGGCACCCCTCCAAGGCTGTTGGGCTTCAGAAACTCCTAGTCATGCTTGAGGATGAGCCTTTTGAAGAGATACTCACCCAGCCCAGCCTGGGGGCCAGCCAGCTGGCAGAGGTTAGTCAGGTGGTCACCCATCTTTTTGATGAGTTCCACGTCCTCATCCTGGAAGTGGCTCTCCAGGATGGCACAGAGATAAGAATCTTCCCCAGGGTGGGGGAAACCCAGGGCTTGCAGACCCAAAAGGGTCTGGTTCAGGTTCTTCTCCAGAACCAAGGCAGCTTTTGTAGCATTCAGAGTTTTACCCCACTCATTTTGGGAAGGGTTCTGCAGGTCCCTGATGAGGATGGGGCCCCTGTGCTGATTTTGCCGCTTCCTGGAATTCTCAATATCCTCGTGCTTCTCCTTAGTCAGCTCATGGAAGAAGTGGGCCAGTTCTCCAGAGCCATCTTGTCAAGATTGAGGTAGAAGCCCAGAGACGTGGGTATAGGAGGCCCACAGATACAAGTTGACCAGACGGTTGATAGCAATGTCTGCCTTGGTGGAATAATTGTGAGGAATCTGAGAGGTCATGGTTGATCCATAATAAGGAACTAGGCTCAAATAAGGTGTTGGCTGGTGTCAGAAGGCTGCCATCTTTAAATCTTTTCCTGTTGGTCTTCATATTACCTTCTCTTCTTCTGTCTGTATAACCTTCCTCTGCTTCTTTCTGGTAACACTTGTGATTAGATTGAGAGCCTATTTACTCAATCCAGGATAATCTTCTCAAATCAAGATCATGAATCACATCTGCAAAGGCCCTTTCTCCTCATAAGGGAAGATTTACATATTCCAGGGATTAGTATTTGGCCTTTTTGGGTGGCCATTATTCAGACTGCTACATAAGCAATCTGTCCTTTGAATCTACAAATTTGTTGATAATGGCACTAGTCTCTCTTTTTTTTTTAAAGATTTTATTTATTTATTTGACAGAGAGAGAGAGAGATCACAAGTAGGCAGAGACAGGCAGAGAGAGAGGGAAGCAGGCTCCCCGCTGAGGAGAGAGCCTGATTCGGGGCTCAATCCCAGGACCCTGGGATCACCGCCTGAGCTGAAGGCAGAGGTTTTAACCCACTGGGCCAACCAGGCGCCCCTAGTCTCATTTTTTAATAACTGGTCTCACACATGTCCTCACCCATTACACTGTAGATTAACTGAAAATAAAAAGATATGGGATTTCTCGGGCCAATAAAACATTATGTATTAATAAAAAAAAGGTATGGGTTTTTTTTATCCTCCGTAGTAACAAGTTCATAAACTTGCACATGATTATCAACCTCTATTAAAGGTAAGAATGTTAAATACACAAAAGGAAAACAGAGAGGCATTCCTCTGGGATTCAGATATTACTCCTGAACACAGTGGAGCTAAAATTGCTCCTATTAAAAAAAAAAAAATTGCTTTTATTATAGGGATTATAACCAATTTGTATATTTCTGATCACTAAATGCCAGAATCTTGATTGATAGACTTTGAATATTATTAATCTGAAGTGCATGTGATATATAATTAAAACCTAAAATTATAGTGACCTTGATCTAAGCTCTTTGATATGCAGAATGAAGTCATCCATACTTTCTTTTAAAGAACATAATTGCATCTGGCTACATTTTATTGTTTTTTGCTGAGATGATAGGCAAGCATCCTATATCTTGGTTTATTGACTTCTTTAATCCCCCCTTTTAAAAAATAATTATGCCCTCAAAGGAGCATAGTATTATCTTACAATTCCTGCTCTACTTCCTGAACCTGTGCTCAAGTGCAGAGGCAAGTGGCATGAAATAGCTTTGATCTCTTTTATTCTGATCCTCCAGTAATAATCTTCTGATACGGGCCAATAGAAGCAGTTTGGGAGGTAATCAAGTTGAGGTCATGTGGGTGGAGTTCCCATGATAGGATTAGCGCTCTTAGGAGAAGAAACATAGGAGAGTTTTCTTTCTCTTTCTCTCCTTGCTTGCACACATGAAAAAGAAGTTGTGTGGATGCACCATGAAATGGCAGCAGCCTACAGTCATGAAGAGGGACCTCACCAGAAACCTTTCAGGCTGGCACATTGGTCTTGATCTTGTTGGCCTCCAGAACTATGAGAACATAAATTGCTGTTGTTTATGCCACAATCTATGTTAGTTACAATAATCCTGCTGTTTACACTGCAGCCTGAGCTGACTAGACAGGCATACACAAACATTCTGTACAAGAAGACGACTTGGCCTGTTAGAAGTGTTAGAAGGCCAGTGTGGTTATTGTGCTGAGTACAAGAGGGAGTGTCATTGGAATGAGCCTGAGGATCCAGTTCATGGTTGATCCAGTTGATGCTTAGTCTTGGGACCAGCGTTAGGAATAGGGCTCTTTATCCTGAGAGCATTTGGTAATCATTGACGAGCTCATGACTTGACACATTTGCATTCTGGAAAGATCAGTCTGGCCATTATGCAGACTGGGATGTGAGATGGAGTTGGTGAGGAATTAGACAAGAGCCAGGGATGGTTCCCATGTTTCTTCCTTGCACAGTTGAATTCATGGAGGAGGGAATGCTGAACAAGGAACAGGCTTAGAGAGAAGGATGGAAGATATGAGACAGTATATAAACCTCCAAACTTGCCTTATCTATATCCTTGTGTATGATCTCTTACAGGCCAAACACAGAAGCAGATTTGGGGTAACATTAGAGGTTCATTTTTGACATGTTGATTTTGAGATAACCTTGAAACATTTAAGCGATAAATTCAGACAGTCAGTTAGTATACTGGTGCTTAGAGGAGAGGTCAGGGAAAAAGATCTATATTTGTGGGCACTTGCCATTAAGGAAATTGAAGAAATATGGAGAATATAGAGTAAGAACATAAGATAGTCCAGAACCAAATAAACTTCATACTTCAAAGTATAATGGCCACGTAGAAGAAAATGACTTGTAAAGGTCAGGAGTGAATGAAGGAAGATCCCTACTTTTCTCCCATCTCTCCCCTGTCTAGCAGAGAACTATTGCTTCTCTGCCTTTTTGGTATCTTTGGCTACTTTGAGCTACTGGTGGAAGATTGGAGAGTAGGAGATGGATAGATATCTGGGGATATCATCCTGTATTAGTTTTCTATGATTGCTATAATACATTAGCACATCTTTAATTGCTTAAAACAACACATCTTTATTATCTTACAGGAGTCTGAGGAAGGTCTCACTGGGCCAAAAGCAGGTGTTAACAAGGCTGTATTCTTTCTGGAGAGTCAAGGGAAGAATTTGTTTCCTTGCCTTTTCCAGCTGGAAGAGGTCACCTGTGTTCCTTGGATTGTAACCCTTTTCTCATCTTTAAAGCCGGAAATGTAGCATCTCTAAATATATCTCTCTGGTGCTGACTCTTGCTTCTGTTCTCATATCTCTGACTCTCCTGTCTCTCTCTTTTTCTTATAAGAACCCTTGTGATTTTATCTGGCCGGTCCAGGTAATTCAGGTTAATCTCCCCATCTCAAGATTCTTAATTTAATCACATCTCCAGGGTCCTTTCTGGTATGTCAAGTAACATATGCAGAGGTCCTGAGGATTGGGTTGTGGACCTTTAGAGGGGGACATTACTCTGCCTACCATGTACTCCCTCTCACTCATCTAGCTATGTCTCCAGCTTCAGTCACAAGTCCCCTCCTAGTTGGTATGAGCTCCTGACATGCAGACTCCATCATGATTTCAGGTCTTACCAGACACCTCTGGCTTTGGGACTCTGATAACCCACTTTTCATCATTCACCTTTCAGGGATGGTAGACGTTCCCTGATGCTGCCAGTCTTGGGGTTGCTTCACTTTTTCTTGTTTGGATTCTCAGGTCTTCTATTATATAGGTAACCATAGACTACATGTGAAAGGCCTCAAGTGGTTTCTGTTTTTCCAGCTTGCTGGATCTTGACAGGTGAGAACTGATGGCAGCTTGGATTCAAGGAATGATAGAGCTAGGAACATTTGCTCATATTTAAGTGAAATGATAAAATAAAAATGATTAAATTGAGGAAATATCCCTGTGTCAAAAATCCTGCCATATTCCATCATGTTATTATTATTTTTTTAAGTGTTACTCATTTCTCAATAAGTGTCTTATTTCTCATGAGATATGTGACGTATATTTGTGGAAATTAGAGAAAAGACTGCCACAAAACTTCCTTTCCTTTTTTGACTAGGTACTTGGTATATTATTAACAACTTCCGTGGATGGATAGATTTTTGTTATTTGGTTGTGACTGAAGCAAGACTTAGTTGAAGGGGAAATTAAGGCCATCAGTAAATATCCAAGGAAAGTAACTTTTAATGAAAGGGATTTACAAGTGATAAATTTTAAACAATATTAAAACTACAGTTTTTCAGAGATAAATTCCAAAATTAATGAATCAAGTATTTCCTTTGGGATGTGGATAAGGAAAAAAGCTCAAACAACACATTTTTAAGATACTTAAAAAAGTTTATTACAGCTATTTAACTTCATCCTGGAAATCTTTGCATCTCTTCAGCATCAAGATCTTGATTAGAGTATATTATCTGAATTGAGTTAGAAATCTACACACTGGAACAGCTTGGTGAAACGGATTTTGATTATTTGGGTTCAATCCCAGCTCTGCTGCTCATTAGCTTTGTGATCTCAATCTGCTTAGCCATTCTGAGCCTTGGTTCTCATGAGTAACACAGAATCAATCTAACCCATTTTAGGAGATTGAGGATTAAACGTGAAGTATCTGTTTCTTAGTAGATGGGCAGATTGTTTTTGGCCCGATGTCACAATAGAAAATCCCAATTGTAAAACTAAAGATTTATTGGGGTGCCTGGGTGGCTCAGATGATTAAGCATCCAGTTCTTGATCTGGACATGGTCATCTCAGATCATGATCTCTGGGTCCTGGGATCAAGCCCCACATGGGGCTCTGTGCTCAGCAGAAAGTCTGCTTGAGATGTTCTCCCTCTCTTTCTCTTTCTCTCTGCCCCTCCCCCATTCTGCACTCTGTCTCTAAATAAATAAATAAATAAATCTTAAAAACAAAACAAAACTAAAGATTTATTTTTTAACTCTCTCTCCTTGCATTCTCTAGTTTTCTTCCCATGGTGACAGATGTCTATTAAACATTACAGAGGAAAAGAAGAGTAGGAAGTTAGATAAATAGGTCTGGATTTCAAGGAAGAAGTCCAGACTGGAAATATACATTTGGTAGTAATCACCATATGGATGGTATTTAAAGCTATGAGACTAGGTGAATATGGGGGAAGAGAACATACAGAAGTAAAAAAATCAGTTGCATTTCTATTCACTAACACTAAATAATTGAAAAGAGGAATTAAGAAAATAATCCATTTACAATGGCATCAAAAAGAATAAAGTACCTAGGGATAAATCTAAACAGGGAGGTAAAAGATCTGTACACTGAAACCTATAAAACATTGATGAAGTTATTGAAGGAGATATGAATAAATGAAAAGATATCTCATGCTCATGGATTGGAAGAAATAATATTGTTAAAATGTTCATACGACCCAAAGTGATCTACAGATTCGGTGCAATTGCTATCAAAATTCCAATGGAAAAAGAATTCTAATGGCATTTTTCACAGAAATAGACTAAACACTGCTTAAATTCATAAGGAACCACAAAAGACCCAGATAGCCAATATAGTCTTGAGAAAGAACAAAGGCAGAGACATCACCTTACCTGATTTCAAACTATATTACAAAGCTAAAGTAATGAAAAACAATATGGTGTTTGGCATATACACAGACACATAGATTAATGGAATGGAATAGAGAACCCCCCAAAAATTCATTTACATACTATTAAATTTTGACCAAGGATCCCAGAATATACAATGAAAAAAAATAGTCTCTTCAATACATGATACAGGAAAACTGGGCACCCACACGCAAAAGAATGAAACTAGATTCCTATCTTACACCAGACACAGAAACCAACTCAATATAAAGACTTGAACATAAAACCTGAGCCATAAAAATCCTAGAAGAAAACATGGGAAGTAAGCACTTTGACATTGTTCTTGGCAATAATTTTTTGAAATAGTTGACAAAAGCAAAGGCAACAAAAGCAAAAATAAACAAGTGAGACTACATCAAATTTATTTATTTAAGATCTATTTATTTGCCAGAGAGAGAGAGAGCACAAGCCAGGGGGCAGCAGGCAGAGAGAGAAGACGACTCCCTGCTGAGCAAGGAGCCCGAGGTGGGGCTCCATCCCAGGACTGTGAGATCATGACTTGAGCTGAAGGCAGATGCTTAACCGACTAAGCCACCCAGGCATCCCTGAGACTACATCAAATTTAAAAGCATCTATACAGCAAAGGAAAGCATCAACAAAATAAAGAGGCAAGTTGTACAATGAGAGAAAATATTTATTTGCAAGCCACATTATCTGATAAAAGATTAATATCCAAGATATTCAAGGAACTGATACAATTTACTAGCAAACCCTCCAAAAAAATCCAATTAAAAAATGGGCAGAGGACCTGAAGAGACATTGTTTTCAAAGAAGGCAACCAAATAGCCAACATGTACATAAAGAAGTGTTCAGCATCGCTAGTCATCTAGGAAACGCTAATCAAAACCGTAAAAGAGATACCACTGCACACCTGTTAGGGTGTTTTTTAAAGCAAAGATAAGAGATAACAAATGCCAGTGAGAGTATAGAGAGAAGAGAACCTGTGTGTACTGTTGGTGGGAATGCAAACTGGTGCAGCTACTGTGGAAAACAATATGGAGGGTCCTCAAAAAACTAAAAATAGAACTACCATATGACCCAGCAATTCCACTTCTGGTTATACATCCAAAGAAAATGAAATTACTATCTCAAAGAGATATCCATGTTACTATGCTCATTGCAGCATTATTCATAATAGCCAAGGTATGGAATAAGGAAATCCTGTCATTTGCAACAGTATGGCTGGAACTGGAGGACATTATGCAAAGTTAATAAGTCAGACAGAGGAAGAAAAATACTGCATGGTATGGCTTATATGCAGTCTTTAAAAAAAAAAAAAGTAGATGAAACTTAACAAAGTAGAATGACGGTTGCCAGTGCCTGGGGGTAGGGGAAAACAGGAAGACTGGTAAACACAGACAAACTTTCAGTTATAAGATGAATAAGGTCTGAGGGTCTAATTTATAACATGGTGACTATAGTTCATAACACTTTATTGTATGATTGAAAAGCTTAAATGTTCTTACCAAAAAAAAAAGTATGTGAGATAATGGACATGTTAATTAACTTGATTGTGGATATCTTTTACAATGTATACATATATCAAATATTCATGTTGTATACTTTAAATATATTGTAATTTTATTTGTCAATTATACCTCAACAAAGCAGAAGAAAAGTAAGAAACAAACAAACATCTAAAATGTTCAGAAAACTGGTCAAATGTTTTCAACTGCAGTTATTGCCAAATACTAACATGAAAAACAATTTTATACATATATATTTAATATTATAATTACATTATATTATAATTAATTAAATATGTTTAAATTATTGTATTAACTATAATTAAATTTAATTATGATTATAATTAATTTAATTGTATAAATAAAATAAATATTACAACCTCATAATATACAAGTAAAACAAAGGAAAATATATTACAAGAAAAAAGAACTAAATTTAAGAGAACTCTCACATTTTAAGGTTGGAAAAATGAAGAAGAATTAGCGAAGAAGCGTGAGAAAGAGCAGCCAGATATGTAGAGGCAAAACCAAGAAAGTATGATGTCCTGGAAGCCAAGTGAAAAAGCATCTCCAGGAGGAGAAATATTCTCTGTGCCACATGCTGGATGGATCGGGTATGATAAGGACTGAGAGCTGGCCAATGGATTTAGCAATGTGGAGACTACTGGTGACTTGATATTTTTTTGTGGATTAGTAGGGGACAAAAACCTAATTGGCACGGGTTCAAGACACAATAGGGGGAGAAGAACTGGAGCCAGTAACTATTGTAAACCTTATCGAGGAATTTTGCTGTAAGAAAAAGTG
>JAPYYM010000777.1:0-14298 GCA_028534135.1 Potos flavus
TGTTAAAATAAAAGTTGGGTATTCGTCCTTTCGGATGGAGGCATAATATTCCATTGTATATATGGACCATATCTTCTTGATCCATTCATCTGTTGAAGGGCATCTTGGCTCTTTCCACAGTTTGGCGATTGTGGCCATTGCTGCTATGAACATTGGGGTACATGTGGCCCTTTCTTTAGAAAAGTTTGTCTCCTCAATAGTAAAAAAAAGTTAGATTTTTTAAACTACATAACTTTGTGTTTTTGCGTTTGAAATCTTTTGTCACTTTGCTTAAATGGGTAACTATAGTTTCACAGTAATCCCATTTAGTCATGGGTTCAGATATTTTGACAAGTGTTAACAATTTCCCAAAATCAAATTTAGTGGAGCATTTTTGACCTCAAACAAGCAGTGAAATTTCCCATAGGATCCCTGGAAAATCCCGGAGGATTTGTCTCTCACCTGGAAAAAGGGAAATGCTAAACTAACGATGTTTTATTTTGTATGCAAATTACATGGGAAATACTGTCGAATAAAAAGTGTTGATAAATCTTCATAGGTGACATATGTGTGGCTATATATTACTAATCCAGGTATTCCAGAAACTGTAATAATTTCATAGACATTTGTCAATGACTTTGTTGTGTGTTATGTTAAAATGTTGCAAGCCACAGAAGGAATTTTCCTTAAAAAATGAACTCTCATTAGAAATGTAATCACTGGCCATTTCAGTCATTTGTGATCCACAGCTACTCATGCTACTCAGAGCAATCTACACATTCAAGCAAACCCTATCAAAACACAATCGATATTTTTCACAGAGCTGGAACAAATAATCCTAAAATCTATATGGACCGCCAAAGGCGCCTGATAGCCAGGGGAATGTTGAAAAAGAAAATCAAAGCTGGGAGCAATCACAGTGCCTGGCTTCAAGCTATATTAGAAAGCTGTGATCATCAATATAGTACGGTATTGGCACAAAAACAGACACACAGATCATTGGAACAGGATAGAGACCCCAGAAATGGACCCTCAACTCTAGGCCAACTAATCTTTGACAAAGCAAGAAACAATATCCAATGAAAAAAATAACAGTCTCTTCAACAAATGGTGTTGGGAAAATTGGACAGCCACATGTAGAAAAATAAAACTGGACCATTTTCTTCTTTTTTAACTTAAAATTTTTTTTATTATTTTGTAAAACTAGCCAGCATATAGTATATCATTAGCTTTTGATGTAATATTCAATGATTCATTAGAAACTGGATCATTTCCTTACATCACAGACAATGATAATCTCAAAATGGATGAAAGACATGAATGTGAGACAGGAATCCATCAAAATCCTAGAGGCGGTTGAAAGTGAAGTGACTGGGAAGAGGGGTAAGATGGCAGAGAAGTAGGAGACCCTGTTTCAACCGGTCCCCTAAAGTGAGCTAAATATCTACCAGAACACTTTGAACACCAATGAAATCAGCCAGAGATATAAGATTATTCACTTCCGGATCTCTACAGGAGCAGAAGGCAGCAATGGAGAGGTAAAGTGGAGTGGGAACACTCAGATTGTTTTCAGAGGATAAACAAAAGGGGGAGGGAGACACCAGAAGCAACCCAAGGAAAGTAATACCCCAAACGAAAGTGCCCTGTGGTTGGGGACCAGCATTAACTTAGAGTCTGGTTAAAACCACTCAAAAAGAGCAAAAGATCTTAAAGAGCAAGTGGAATCGGGTGGTCATGGGCACGGGCCTAAGCCCACGTTCCCAGGAAGGACACCACCATGGGCGACCACCCACATCAGAGAGAGACTGGCGGGGGTCCAGTCCATGGTCCATGAGCCTGCAGATTTCCGCTGATTGCACCACTGCTCAGTCTGGGCACACTCCAAGTGCCTAAGAGAGCTTGGTGTGGTCCCCAGCTGGTGGTCTCTAGGACCTCGGGCCATCTGCATCCTGCCGTGGAATCTGAGTGCTCCCAGCCCAGGCCTGAGAGAACACAGCCAGATCTCCGACAGGAATCTGGGTGCACCCACCGTGGGCCAGGAGCACAGAGGGCAGTCCCGGCAATGGAGGCCACTGGAAGTGAGTTTCCCAGACCAATATCGCTCATGACTTTAGTGTCATGGGAGTACAGAGGAGAGTGAGGGCCTCTGGGGACCACTAGGATGGTGGCTGGGGGTGTGCACCACCCATGGGAGGCTGCAGTGTGAGCAGAGTTTGCAGAAGGGGAGTCTGTGTGTTCTGGACCACCCAGAGGGGAGCAGACTGAGGCTTGTCTCGGAGGCGGAAGTCTGAGTGCAGGCAGATTCTTTGCTCGGACCCTGCAAAAAGCTGCAAAAAACTGCAAAAGAACAAAAACCTGGAGAGAACAAATGCTTGAAAACTGGTTTCCACAGAGCCCAGCCCCTTGATAGCCATCAGGGCAACTCAAACCAAGCAAGACTGACTGGAAAATAATGCAGCAGGCCCCTCCCCCAGAAGACAAGCCAAAAGCAAGAGGACAATAACCACAGGGTACCCACTGAACTCTAAAACCCCAACATCAGGGGAAAACAATATATTAAGCTCCTGATATTGCACTAAAACCTGTATATATATTTCATAGGTACAAGTTTTTTCTTTTTTCTTTCTTTTTCTTTCTTTCTTTCTTTCTTTCTTTCTTTTTTTTTTTTGATTCGTTCTCATGATTCTTGGTCTTTTAACTTTTTTAAACTATTTAACATGACAACTAGAGGCTTAATACAATGATACAACCAGGAAGATACGAAATAACCTTTCTCACTCACAGCGAGGATTTATAACCCCCACCCCATCTTATTCTTCTGTCAGTGGTTCTGTGTATTTGTTTTTGTTCTGGTATTATATAAATCTTATTCTTGGGGTTCATTCTGGCTGGGTTCATTTATTTCTTGTCATTTACCTTTGTCGGTCTTTATGTTCGTGTTTGTTTATATACCTTAAAAATCTTATTTTGGGGGGCTTATTTTGGCTGGGATTTTTTTTTCTCTTTCGCTTTCTCTCTTTTTTCTTCTTTCTTTCTTTTTGGTGGTGAATTCTGAGTGCTCTGAAACTTCCCTGGGTGCACCTTGCCTGGATCATGGTTGATCTATTCAGCTGTACATCCCCTCAACCACTTCTCATCAGAATGACCAGGAGGAGGAACACCAAACAGAGAAAAAAACCCAGAGACTGTGCCCCTCCCTCAGAAATATTGGACATGGACATATCCAGCATGTCAGAAAGGGAATTCAGGGTAACAATTATCCAGGCAATGGATAGGATGGAGAAAAACATTAGTGACAACATAGAATCTCTAAAGGCAGAACTGAGAGCCAGTATGGCTGATGTTAAAGATGCTATCAATGAGATCCAATCTAATCTAAAGAGTCTAACAACTAGGGTAACTGAGACAGAGGACAGAATTAGTGATCTAGAGGACAAAGTGATAGAGGAGAAAGGTCAGGAGGAAGGCTGGAACAAACAGCTTAGGAACCATGAGAGCAGATTTAGGGAAATAAATGATGCCGTGAAACATTCCAATGTCAGAATTATTGGAATCCCTGAGGGGGTGGAGAAAGACAGAAGACTAGAAGATATAGCTGAACAAATTCTGGATGAAAATTTCCCCAGTCCAGAGAATGGAACAAGTGTTCATAGCTTAGAGTCAGAAAGGACACGCCCCAAAATTGTTGAAGTCTAGAAAGAACTCCAGACACATGATTGTGAGATTCAAGAATTATAATTTTAGACAAGAAGTCCTGAGGGCAGCAAGGGGAAGAGATTCCTTACGTACAGAGGAAGGCCAATCAGAATAATGTCAGACCTGTCCACAGAAACCTGGCTAGCCAGAAAGGGCTGTCAAGACATATTCAGGGCACTAAATGAGAAGAACATGCAGCCAAGAATACTTTCTCCAGCAAGGCTGACAATCAGAATGGATGGAGAGATATAGAGCTTCCAAGACCGGCAAGGTTTAAAAGAGTATGTGATCACCAAGCCAGCACTACGAGAAATATTAAGGGGAGTTCTATAAAAGAAGAAAGAACCCATGAACCCATGAGTGACATAGAACAGGAACTTACAATCTATAGAAACAAGGACTTCACAGGCAACATGATGAAAATAAAAACTCAACTTTCAATAATCACTGTCAGCGTGAATGGCCTAAATGCTCCCGTAAAACAGCACAGGGTTGCAGACTGGATAAAACGACAGGACCTGTCCATATGCTGTCTACAAGAGACACATTGGAACCTAAAGATACATCCAGACTGAAAGTGAAGGGATGGAGAACCATCTTTCATGACAACGGGCCTTAAAAGAAAACTGGAGTAGCGATTGTCCTATAAGATAATTTAGATTTTAAGCTAAGGACTATAGTCAGAGATACAGAAGGACACTACATCATTCTTAAAGGGTCTATCCTCCAAGAAGATCTAACAATGGTAAATATTTATGCCCCCAATACAGGAACAGCCAAATGTATAAGTCAACTGTTAATCAAAATAAAGAGTCATATTGATATGAATACATTAATTGTAGGAGATCTTAACATGCCACTCTCAGTAACAGACAGATCATACAAACAGAAAATCAATGAAGAAACAAGAGTTTTGAATGACATATTGGGCCAGATGGACCTCATAGATATATACAGAACATTCCACCCTAAAACAATAGTATACTCATTCTTCTTGAGCGCACATGGAACTTTCTCCAGAATAGACCACATACTGGGTCACAAATCAGGACTCAACTGATACCAAAAGACTGAGATGATTCCCTGCATATTCTCAGACCACAATGCTTTGAAACTGGAACTCAACCACAAGAAAAAGTTTGGAAGGAATTCAAACACATGGAGGCTAAAGACCAATCTGCTCAAGAATGTTTGGATCAACCAGGAAATGAAAGAAGAACTTAAACAATTCATGGAAACCAATAAGAATGAAGACACATTGGTCAAAAACCTGTGGGATATGGCAAAGGCGGTCCTAGGGGGAAAAACATAGCCATCCAAGCCTTACTCAAAAAAATTGAAAAATCTCTAATACACCAGCTCTCTTTACACCTTATAGAACTGGAAAATCAACAACAAATTAAGCTAACCCCAAGCAGAAGAAGAAAAATAATCAAGATTAGAGCAGAGATCAATGAGTCAGAAACTAGAGAAAGAGTATAACGCATCAAGGAAACCAGAAGTTGATTTTTTGAAAGAATCAATAAGATAGATAAACCACTGGCCAAACATATTCAAAAGAAAAGAGAGAGGACTCAAATTATCAAAATATGAATGAAAGGGGAGAGATAATGACTAACCCCAAGGAAATAGAAACAATCATCAGAAATTATTATCAACAACTATATGGCAATAAGTTAAGCAACCTTGAAGAAATGGATGCATTCCTGGAAAACTATAAACTTCCAAGACTGAATCAGGAAGAAATTGACAACCTGAATAGACCAATATCTAGTAACGAGATTGAAGCAGTGATCAAAAACCTCCGAAAAAACAAGAGTCCAGGACCTGACGGATTCCCTGGGGAATTCTACCAAACATTCAAAGAAGAAATAATACCTATTCTTCTGAAACCGTTTCAAAAATTAGAAACAGAAGGAAAACTTCCAGACACTTTCTATGAAGCTAGCATTACCCTGATCCTCAAACCAGGCAAAGACCCCATCAAAAAGGAAAATTTCAGAACAATATCCCTGATGAATATGGATTCCAAGATTCTCAACAAGATCCTAGCTGATAAGATACAACAGTACCTTAAAAAGATTATCCACCATGACCAGGTGGGATTTATCCCTGGGATGCAAGGGTGGTTCAACATTCGAAAATTAATCAATGTGATAGAACAAATCAATAGGAGAGGAGAGAAGAACCACATAATCCTCTCAATTGATGCAGAAAAAGCATTTGACAAAATATAGCATCTGTTCCTGATTAAAACTCTTCTAAGTATAGGAATAGAGGGAATATTCTTCAACTTCAAAACATCTATATATGAAAAGTCCACAATGAATATCATTCTCAATGGAGAAAAGCTGACAGCCTTCCCTTTGAGGTCAGGAACATGACAAGGATGCCCACTCTCACCACTCTTGTTTGACATAGTACTAGAAGTCCTAGCAACAGCAATTAGACAACAATAGAAATAAAAGGTATTCTGGGGCGCCTGAGTGGCTCAGGGGTTAAAGCCTCTGCCTTCGGCTCAGGTCATGATCTCAGGGTCCTGGGATCGAGCCCCGCATCGGGCTCTCTGCTCAGCAGGGAGCCTGCTTCTCCCTCTCTCTCTGCCTGCCTCTCTGCCTACTTGTGATCTCTCTCTGTGAAATAAATAAATAAAATATTTAAAAAAAAAAAAAAGAAAGAAATAAAAGGTATTCAAATTGGCAATGAAGAAGTCAAACTCTCTCTCTTCACAAATGACATGATACTTTATATGGAAAATCCAAAAGACTCCACCCCCAAACTACTAGAACTCATACAGCAATTCAGTAGTGTGGCAGGATACAAAATCAATGCTCAGAAATCTGCTGCTTTCCTATACACTAACAATGAAAATATGGAAAAGGAATTTAGGGACTTGATTCCATTTACTATAGCACTAAGAATAATCAGATACCGGGGAATAAACCTAACCAAAGAAGTAAAGGATCTGTACTCGAGGAACTACAGAACACTCATGAAAGAAATTGAAGAAGACACAAAAAGGTGGAAAAGCATTCCATGCTCATGGATCGGAAGAATAAACATTGTTAAAATGTCTATACTGCCCAGAGCAATCTATACTTTCAATACCATCCTGATCAAAATTCCACTGGCATTTTTCAAAGTCCTATAATTTCTGTGGAACCAGGAAAGACCCTGAATTGCTAAGGAAATGTTGAAAAAGAAAAACAAAGCTGGGGGCATTACATTGCCTGATTTCAAGCCCTATTACAAAGCTGTGATCACCCAGACAGCATGGTACTGGCACAAAAACAGACACATGGACAAGTGGAACAGAGTAGAGAGCCCTGATATGGACCCTCAACTGTATGGTCAAATAATCTTCGACAAAGCAGGAAAAAATATCCAGTGGAAAAAAGACGGTCTCTTCAATAAATGGTGCTGGGAAAATTGGACAGCCATATGTGGAAGAATGAAACTTGACCATTCTCTTACACCATACACAAAGATAAACTCGAAATGGATAAATGGCCTCAACGAGGCAGGAATCTATCAAAATCCTAGAGGAGAACATAGGCCGTATCCTTTTCGACATCGGCCACAGCAACTTCTTTCAAGACATGTCTCCAAAGGCAAAGGAAACAAAAGCGAAAATGAACTTTTGGGACTTCATCGAGATAAAAAGCTTCTGCACAGCAAAGGAAACAGTCAACAAAACAAACAGGCAACCCATGGAATGGGAGAAGATATTCGCAAAAGACACTACAGACAAAGGTCTGATATCTAAGATCTATAAGAACTCCTCAAACTGAACACTCAAGAACCAGATAATCATGTTAAAAAATGGGCAGAAGTCATTAACAGACACTTCTCCAAAGAAGACATACAAATGGGTAACAGACACATGAAAAAATGTTCATCATCATTAGCCATCAGTGAGACTCAAATCAAAACCACATTGACATACAACCTTACTCCAGTTACAGTGGCCAAAATCGATAAGACAGTAAACAACAAATGTTGGAGAGGATGTGGAGAAAGGGGAACCCTCTTCCACTGTTGGTGGGAATGCAAGTTGGTGCAGCAACTTTGGAAAACAGTGTGGAGATTCCCCAAGAATTAAAAATAGAGCTATCCTATGACCCTACAATTGCACTACTGGGTATTTACCACAAAGATACGGATGCAGTGAAAAGAAGGGCCATATGTACCCCAGTGTTCATAACAGCAATGGCCACAATCGCAAACCTGTGGAAAGAGCCCAGATGCCCTTCAACAGACGAATGGTTAAAGAAGATATTGTCCATATATACAATGGAATATTATGCCTCCATCAGAAAGGATGAATACACAACTTTTGTATCAACATGGACAGGACTGGAAGAAATTATGCTGAGTGAAATAAGTCAAGCAGAGAGAGTCACTTATCATGTGGTTTCACTTATGTGTGGGGCATAAGGAAAAACATGGAGGACATTGGGAAAAGGAAAGGAAGGGTGAATTGGGGGAAATCAGAGGGGGAGATGAATCATGAGAGACTGTGGACTCTGGGAAACAAACTGAGGGTTTTGGAAGGGGCAGGGGGGAGGTTTGGTGAGCCTGTTGGTGAGTATTGAGGGGGGCAAATATTGAATGAGTACTGGGTGTGGTGCATGAAGAATGAATCTTGGAACGCTGAAAAAATAAAATTAAATTTAAAAAAGAAAAAGAAAAAATCCTACAGGCAAACATAAGCAGTAACCTCTTTGACTTTAGCCACAGCAACTTCTTGCTAGACACATCTTCAAAGGCAAGATAAACAAAAGCGAAAATGAATTATCGGGACTTCATCAAAATAAAAAGCTTTTGCACAGCAAAAGAAACAGGAAAAGTAAAAGGCAATATGCAGAATGTGTGAAGATATTTGCAAATGACATATCAGATAAAGAGCTAGTATCCAACACTCGAACAAACAAACAAATAAACAAACAACCCAGTCAAGAAATAGGCAGAACACATGAACAGACACTTCTCCAAATAAAACATCCAAATGGCTAAAAGACATATGAAAAAATGCTCCGAATCACTTGGCATCACGGAAAAACAAATCAAAACCTCTATGGGTTACCACCTCACACCAGTCAGAATGGCTAAATTTAAGAATACAAGAAACAACAGATGTTGGCAAGGATGCAGAAAAAGCGAAAAACCACCTTCTTACACTGTTGGTGGGAATGCGAACTGGTATAGCCACTCTGGAAAACAGTATGGAGTTTCCTCAAAAAGTTAAAAAAAGCGCTATCCTATGAAGAAGCATTTGTACTACTAGGTATTTAGCCGAAGGATACAAATGTAGTGATCCAAAGGGGCACATGCATCCCAATGTTCATAGCAGCAATGTCTCCAATAGCTAAACTATGGAATGAGCTGAGATGCCCATTGACAGATGAATGGCAGATGAATGTGATATATCACATCTTCTTCATAAGTGTGTGTGTGTGTGTGTGTGTGTGTTCATGTGTAGAATATATATAAATATTACTCAGACATCAGAAAGAATGAAATCTTACCCTTTACATCCATGTAGATGGAACTAGGGGATATTATGCTGAGCAAATAAGTCAATCGGAGAAAGACAATTATCATATGGTTTCAGTCGTATAAGGAATAGAAGAAATAGCACAGAGCATCATAGGGGAAGGGAGGGAAAAATAGAATGGGAAGAAATCACAAAGGGAGAAAAACCATGAGAGATTCTTAACTATGAGAAAGAAACTAAGGGTTGCTGGAGGGAAGGTGGGTTGGAGAATGGGGTAACTGGGTGATGGGCATTAAGGAGGGCATGTGATATGATGAGCACTGTTATATGCAACTGATGAATTAATGAACTCTACATCTGAAACTAAATATGTACCATATGTTGGCTAATTGTATTTAAATTAAAAAAAGAAAATAAATAACAAGTTTTGGTTATGATATGAAGAGAAAGGAAACTTTGTGCATTGTTGGTGGAAATGAAAACTGGTACAGCCACTGTAGAAAAACAGTATGGATATTTCTCAAGAAATTAAAAACAGGGGCACCTGGGTGGTTCAGCTGTTTAAGTGTCTGCCTTTGGCTCAGGTCTTGATCCTAGAGTGCCAGGACAAGTCCTGCATCCGGCTCACTGCTCAGCAGGAAGTCTGCTTCTCCCTCTCCCCCTCACCCACTTGTGCTCTCTCTCTCTCTCTCTCAAATAATCTTAAAAAAATAAAAACAAATATCACATAATCCAATAATCCCACTATTAGGTATTTACCTAAAGAAAATGAAAACATCTTGCATTCCCACCAGCAATGTAAGAGGGTTCCTCTTTCTCCACATCCTCTTCAACATTTGTTGTTTCTTGCCTTGTCAAATTTTGCCATTCTAACTGGTGTAAGGTGGTATCTCAATGTGGTTTTGATTTGAATTTCCCTGATGGCTGATGATGAACATTTTTTCATGTGTGCGTTAGCCATTTGTATGTCTTCATTGGAGAAGTGTCTGTTCATGTCTTCTGCCCATTTGGGGACTTGATTATTTGTTTTTTGGGTGTTGAGTTTGAGAAGTTCTTTATAGGTCTTGGTTATCAGCCCTTTATCTGTAGTGTAATTTGCAAATATCGTCTCCCATTCTGTGGATTGCCTCTTTGTTTTGTAGCCTGTTTCCTTTGCTGAGCAGAAGCTTTTTACCAATGTCCACAATAGCCAAACTGGAAAGAGCAGAGATGTCCTTCAACAGACGAATCGATAAAGAAGATGTTGTCCATATACACAATGGAATATTACTCAGCCATCAGAAAGGATGAATATCCAACTTTTGCATCAACATGGAATGGACTGGAGGAGATTATGCTGAATGACGTAAGTCAAGAAGAGAAAATCAATTATCATATGGTTTTGCTTACTTGTGGAACATAAGGAATAGCATGAGGACATTAGGAGAAGAAAGGAAAAATGAAGGGGGAAAATCGGAGGGGGAGATGAACCATGAGAGACTGTGGACTCCAAGAAACAAATTGAGGGTTTTAGAGGGGAGGGAGTTGGTGGGAAGGGTTGGCCCAGTGATGGGTATTAAGGAGGGCATGTATTGCATGGAGTACTGGGTGTTATATGTAAATAATGAATCTCAGAACACTACATCAAAAACTAATCACATACTGTATGGTGACTAACATAATACGATAAAAAAAGGAAAAGGAAAACATGAATTCTAAAAGATATATGCACCCCTATGTTTATTGCAACATTATTTACAATAGGATATGGAAGCAACCTAATTTTCCATTGATAGGTAGGATAAAGAAGGTGTCACACACATACACACACACACACACACAACACTCACACACACACAGATGTAAAATGGAATAATGTATATCCATAAAAGGTGATGAGATTGTACCATTTGAGACAACACGGATGGATCTAGAGGGTATTATGCCAGGTTAAATAAGACTGAGAAATACAAATACCTATGAATTCAATCGTATGTGAAAACCAAAACAAGCACAAATGGTATTGAGGAGGGCACGTGTTGCATGGAGCACTGGGTATGGTACATGAACAATGAATCTTGTAACACAAAAAATAAAATAAAAGTATTTGGGGAAAAACAAACAAACAAACAAACAAACAAACAAAAGTAAATTTAGACCTATAAGTAAAACAAGTAATATTTGCCAGAGGAATTGGTGGTAGGAAGGTAAGCAAAATGGGTGAAAGTGAATGAGAGATACAGGCTTTGGGCTATGGAATGAATGAGAATAAAAGGCACAATATAAGGAATAGAGTCAATGACATTATAACAGCCATTTATGGTTACAGATGGTAGCTGCACTTGCAGTAAACTTAGCATAATATATAAAATTGTTGAATACCTATGTTATACACCTGAAAACAATGTAATGTTGTATGTCAACTATACTAAGAATTCTTTTCATTTTCTACAATATATGGTTTCCAAACTGATGTTTCCAAACGTTCTTTCTTCTACTTGGAATCATTGAAAATAAAACTGCCTTTTCCCAAAGCACAGCAACCCAGACAACTTGATATAAACATCAAGAAAATCAATACAACAGATTATATATGCAACCTTCATACTCACTGCTATGTGAATCACTCACAAAGTTTACTTTTAACACCCGATGACATCACCACAGATGTTCAAATTGCAAACCAGAAAGTCCATTGGATTGCCACTTTTTTACTCACATCTTAAGATGCTTTGGTCCCTATGTCTAGATCTTCTTCATTGGCAGCCATCTGGATTCAGAAGCTAGTTAGCTATAAATTATAATTTTTTCTTTTCATTCAAAGAAATTCTTCTCATTAAATACTTGACTCCTACAAGCTTTCAGAAATATGTGCCACTACCATATCTAAACAGATGATTCAGTTAATCCTTAAAGAACAAAGATAGACTGAAGGTTTTGGAGGGGAAGGGGTGGGTGGTTGGGCGAGCCTAGTGGTGGGTATTGAGGAGGGCACGTATTGCATGGAGCACTAGGTGTGGTACATGAACAATGAATCTTGTAACACTGAAAAAATAAAATAAAAGTATTTGGGAGGAAAAAGAACAAAGGTAGACTAAATATATGAACTTATATTGTTCAAGGAAAGAAGAATGTCTCTGAACATTTCCTTGAACATGAACAGGGACTGAGAAAGATACTTTGCTTGACCAAACTTTAGTCAAGCTCTGAATATTTTCCTAGTCCTATCTGTGCACATGCTTAAAAAACAAAAACAAAAACAAATCTTAGCCATAACACTGCTAATTCATTTGCATAAGAGTCTTCATCATCCTTATCTCATACTCTATCTAATCAGGTTTATTATCTTTACCATCCACCGGGTAACTTTAGGAAGAATCCAGATGAGTTGCTATAAACAGATATCTCTCTATGCTTGATCATTCCTTTCAGTAATTTTCAACCCAGTGACCCCACTAGGCTCCTTAGCTATAAATTCCCACTTGCCTGTACTATATTCAGAATTGAACTCTGTTTTATCTTGAATTCTTTTTTCCCCTATTGCAATTCTACTGAATAAATCTGTTTTTACTGATTTACCTACTCCAGGTTTGAGTTTTCTCTGACCTAAGATCATTACTCCAACCAACAATTAAATCTCTTCCTTACCTGTTGATTCAGAGGCAGAAGGAGCACAATGTGGCCAGGTGACTGTCTTAACTTGCAGCTCAAGAAATCACTGTTTTTATCTCCTGATGGAGGGATTGCTTCCTCTGAAACTAGACCTCTGGGTCTTCAGAGCATAAAGAAGCATGACCAGGAAATAAAATGTTCCCAGTGGACACAAGTGGAATTACGGAGTGGTACCCATTCCATTTCCACTCCTTGATTCCTAAATCCATAAACCTTGGCTATCAGAGAAAGAATACCATATATTGGACACTGATTCAGAGTGTATATAGTTCTCTGGGAGGAGAACCTTGCCACAGCATTAAAACATATCACCACCTAATTGACACCATGAGTCTTTAATAGGCCCTTCCACCATTTTATCAATGAGCTGTTTCAGGATGGTAGGAAATAAGGAAAATAGTGAATGTATGTAATGAGCATAATTTTTTGCTACATTATTGTGCTACATAATTCTTTGCTAAACTTCTTTGGACGTGAAGTGAGTTCAATAATCTGCAGCAATGCCAGAGATGGTAGTTTTGGTGGTGGCACAGCATGCAGGAAGGGAAATCTGTATCCAAGTTCACTGCCTATTCCAGTATATGCAACATAGCCACTTCTATGACAGAATGGGTCCAATATAATTAAGCTACCACCAAGTAGCTGGTTGAACTCTGTGGAATGATGTCACATGAGGTAATCAGTGTTCCTCTCATTTGCTGGCAGATTGAACACTCAGACTTGATGACTGCAAGTCAGCATCATTTAGCCCATGCATAACCTTCATCCCTACCACCATGGACACTGCTTTCAAGTGTGTTGGCAATTGTAGGGTTAGCTTAGGAAAGAGGGTGATTGATTCTCATTCATTTATCATCCTACCAAGTTGCTTATTGAAAAACTTTGATGATGAGGAGGTTGGGAATATGGTGGAATAGGAGGACCCTGAGTTCACCTCATCCCATGTTTACTAGATATCATCCACATCCAAGTCAATAAACCAGAGAGCAATTAAAACACTGGCAGAAAAAGAATTCACAAATAAATATAGAAAAGGTGCATCTTAAATATCAGGGAGGTCAGAAAGGCAGAAGGAGGCTCCTGGCAGTGGGGGAAGGAGCTGTGCATGCAGAGAGGGCAGAGAAACTAGCCCTCAAATCAAGGAATTCACATGAGGAATATTAATCCCTACAATATTTACCTTTGAAATCCAGAGGGAAAATTGTGTAACTTTGTATAACCAGAGGAACTTGGATTCTAGAGTTTTAAGAGTCAGCTAACTCAACACTGGGCAAGCAGGGAGAGTGAATGGTACCGGAGTTGCCGTGCTTAAAGAAACAGCAGCAACATAAAAAAAAGCTTCTGCACAGCAAAGGAAACAGTCAACAAAACAAACAGGCAACCCACGGAATGGGAGAAGATATTCGCAAATGACACTACAGACAAAGGGCTGATATCCAAGATCTATAAAGAACTCCTCAAACTCAACACTCAAA
>JAPYYM010000778.1:0-14297 GCA_028534135.1 Potos flavus
ATCATTTCTTAAGCTCCTAAAGAAAGTCTCTAGCCCCAGTTTGCTGAGTCTTATGTAATGTAACCCAATCATGGAAGTGACAGTCCATTACCTTTGTCCTATTCTATCAGAAGCACTGGTACCACTTGCACGTATGGCGAGATTATGCAAGGTCAAGGACACCAGGAGGCAGGAGTCACAAAGGCCACCCTAAAGTCTCCACCACACAGTCTTTAGAATTTGTTTTTGAGCGATGTCTACAGAAATACTCCTATAGCATTTTGGGAAAAGATTATACCAGGAAAAAAAGAGGAAAGGTCCAGTGAGAAGATATTATTAGTCCATAGGCTGTGGGCTAAGCGGTAGCCCGCAAGATCCTGAGAACTCGCCTCCTGCCCAGCCCTGCTCAGGACACTCTGGTTTAAATAAATACGAGTGGCTTGGGTGGATTAAAGTCTTGACCTGTTTTTCATGCGAACAAGCAGGGACCCTTAGAACTCAAGAGACCTTCCTTATCATCTACTTCAGTCTCCTCAGTTTGAAATTTGGCAAATTACATTCCCAGAAAGGCCAGTGAAAAAACTTCCTAGGAAGTCGGATGGTCAGATAACAAGAGGAGAAGTTAGGAAGTTAGGAAGTGGGAGAAATACAAATACAGGGCACGATGCTCAAAGTCGAGCCAGGAAGTCCGCGTGAAGGATTAAACTATGGCCGCACAGACAGAATGCACCTGTGCTGTTGGGGGAAGAAATGACTTGTCAGTGTTAGGAATTACGGCGAGAGCTTCTTGAAGGAGATGGAGTTCAAGATAACCCTAGGAGGCCGGATTGGGATTGAGACAGGGGAGGAAGAGAAGGACAGCTGCATGGGGGTGCCTGTTGGGGACATTATCTGGCCACAATGGAAACAGAGGGGAGTTGTGGAGAAAGGATAAACAGAAACCAGATTATAAATCAGAAAGAACTTAGATTTTACCCTCTAACCAATGAACTATCATAACTAGGATAACAACATTATCAAGGCTTTACTTCAGGACAATTAATCTTGCCAGAGACAGAACTATTATATATTTCCTAATTTATAAGCTGCCTCATTCCAAAGACCAGTCGAGGCATTTAAGTTGCACTAAAAAGGGAGGAAGAAAGACCCCGAAAGTAGGGGGAGTGGTGAAGAAGCCGCTACAAGACTTTTTATTGTAGCGAAATAAACAAAACATAAAATTTATTAAGTATCCTGTTCAGTGGTGTTTGTTCTTATTGTTGCATTGTACAAGTTCTTTCTGTATTTTGCCTGTAAATTCCTAATCAGATATAGAATCTGGAAATATTTTCTCCCATTCTGTGGGTTGTCTTTTCTTTCGATTGTTTCCTTTAACAAGGAGAAGTTTGTAAGTTTAACGTAGTTCCATTTGTCTACTGTGTTTTTGTGGCCAATGCTTTGATGTCATACCCAAGAAATCATTGTCAAAGCCAATGTTGTGAAGACTTTGTTCTATGTTTTGTTCTAAGAGTTTTGTTGTTTTAGATCTTACATTTAGGTCCTTGATCCATTCGGAGTTAATTTTTGTATATGGTGTAAGGTAAGGTTCCAGCTTCTTACTTTCACATGTGGATATCCAGTTTTCCCAGCCCCGTATGTTGAAAGATCGTCCTTTACCCTAGTGACTGGTCTCAGCACTTTTGTTGAAAATCATCTGACCATACATGCAAGGATTTATTTCCGGCCTCCCTATTCTATTCCCTTGGTCTATATATCTGTCCTTATGCTGATGCTTCACTGTGGTGATTTCAGTAGCTTTATAGAAAGTTTTGAAATCAGGAAGTGTGAGTCATCCGACTTTGGTCTTTTTCAGGTGGTTTTGACATTTGAGGAACCCTGAGATTCTGTATGAATTTTAGGATAGGTTTTTCTATTTCTGTAAAGAAAACTGTTGAAATCTTGATAGCGATCGCATTGAATCTCTAATTTCCTTTGAGTAGTACTTTCATCTTGCCAATATTGTCTTCCAACCCATAAACATGGAATATCTTTGCATTTATTTGTCTTTGCTTATTTCTTGTAGCAATGTTTCGTAATTTTCAGAGCAAAAGGTTTTTTGCCTCCTGGTTTAAATGTATTTCTATGTATTTTATTATTTTTTATATTTTTATAAGCACAATTGTTTTTCTAATACCCTTTTTGGATTGCTCATTGTTGGTGAATGGAAATGCAACTGATTTTTTTAGTGGTAATTTTATATCTTGTAATTTTGCTGAATTTATTTATTAGCACTAACAGGTCGTGTGTGTATGTGTGTGTGTGTGTAATCTTTAGAGTTTTTTACACATAAAATCAAGTCATCTGAAATAGAGATAATTGTAATTTTTACTTTCCAGTTTAAATGCCCTTTTTTCTTCTTGGGTAATTGCTCTGTCTGGAACTTCCAATAAGATGTTGAATAGAAGTGGTGAGTGTAGACTTTCTTGCTTTGTTCCTGATCTTAGAGGAATGCTTTCAGCCATAATGCTAGTTGATGGTTTTTCATATATGGCCTTTGTCATGTTGAGGAAGTTTCTTTCTAGTCACAGCTTATTGAGTATTTTTACCATGAAATGATTTTGCATTTTGTCAAATACTCTTTCTGCCTCAATTGAAATGAATGTTTTTTTCCTCCTTTATTGTATATATGTCATGCATTACACTGATTTTCACAAATTGTACCTTCCTTGTAATCGGGAATAAATCTTACTTGGTCATGGTGTGTAACCCTTTTAATATATTGTTGAATTCAGTTTGCCAATATTTTGTTGAAAATTTTACATCCATATTTATAAAAGATATTGGTTTGTAGTTTTCCTTTATTGTAGTCTCTCTGTCTAGCTTTGGTGTCAGGGTAGTGCTGACCATATAGAATGACTTCGGAAATGTTCCCTCCTCTTCAGTTTTTGGAAGAGTTCGAGAAGGATTGGTGTTAATTCTTTTAATGTTTGGCCTAATGTTCCAGTGAAGCCGTCTGGCCCAGGGCATTTATTTGCGAGGAGGTTTTGATTATTGATTCCATCTCCAACTAGTTATAGGTCTAATCAGATTTTCAATTTTTTTCATGATTCCATTGGTATATATGTGTTTCTAAGAATTTGTCCAATTCATCTAACTTATCCAAGTTTGTTGGTTTATGATTATTCATGGTATTCTCATATAATTTTTTTTATTTCTGTAAAATCAGTAGTAATATTTCCACTTTCGGTTTGATTTTTATAACTGGGGTCTATTTTCTTTTTTTTCTTAGTCAGTGTAGCTAAAACTTTATCAATGTTGTTGATCTTTTCAAATAGCCAAACTTTGATTTTGCTGATTTTTTCTATTGTTTTTATTATTCCCTATTTTATTTACCTCTGATCTAATCTTTATTATTTCTTTCCTTCTGCTAGTTTTGGGGTTAGTTTGCTTTTCTTTTTCTAGTTCCTTATGGTATGAAGTTAGGTTATTGATTTGAGATCTGTCTTCTTTCTGATTTATATGTTTAGTGCTATAAATTTCCCTTTTAAAGATTTTATTTATTTGAGAGAGAGATAGAGAGGGCAGGGGAGGTGCAGAGGGAAAGAGAGAGAGAGAAGCAGATTCCCTGCTGAGCAAGGAGCCCAATGTGGGGCTCGATCCCAGGACTCTGGGATCATGACCTGAGCGGAAAGCAGACACAGCCCACTGAGCCACCCAGGTGCCCTGTATAAATTTCACTTTAAGCACTTCTTTCACTACATCCCATAAGTTTCAGAGTATTGTGTTTTTGTGTTCATTCATCTCAGGGTATTTTCTAGTTTCCTTTGTGATTTCTTTCTTGATCCATCAATTGTTTAAGAATATGTTATTTAGTTTCCATATATTTACAGATTTTTCAGTTTACCTTCTGTCACTGAGCTTTAGTTCTATTCCATTATGATCAAAAAAGGTACTTTGTATGATTTCAATCTTTCAAAATTTATTAATATTTATTTTGTGGTTTAACATATGGTTTATCCTGGAGAATGTTCCATGAACACTTAAGAAAAATGTGCATTCTGCTGTTACTCAGTGGAGTGTTCTGTACATAGCTCTTAGATCTGGTTGGTCCATTCTGTTGTTTAATTCCCATCTTTCCTTATTGATCTTCTGTCTGGTTGCTCCATCTGTTATTGAAAATGGGACATTAATATCTGTTACCGTAGAGCTATCTTCAATCTGCCAATATTGCTTTATTTATTTTGGGGCTCTGATGCTTGGTTCATATATATTTATAATTGCATATCATCTTAGTTAACTGACTTTTTTTGTCTCTTATAACAGTTTTTTACTCAAAGTTTACTTTGTATAATCATAGTATGGCCACCCCAGTTTTCTGTTTACTATTTGCATGGGACATTTTTTCCATTCTTTCACTTTCAACATACTTGCATCTTTAAATCTAGTGAGTACCTTGTAGAGAGCATATAGTTTGTATCTATTTTGTCCAATCTATCGACCTATGCTTTGTCTAAAAATATATATATCTTTAATTTTAATATTTTATCACATTTCTAATAGTTACATTTTTTAAAGGTTTTATTTATTTATTTGACAGAGAAAGATAGCACAAGTAGGCAGAGAGGCAGGCAGAGGGAGAAGGAGAAGCAGGCTCCCCACTGAGCAGAAAGCCCGACCTGGGGCTTGAAGCCACCGAGGTGCCCCTCTAATAGTTACATTTTATTTTCATTCTTAGGATCTTTGCAGTGTAAGATTGGAGACATACTTTAATAAGTGAGTGCCACATTTTTACCCAGTCCTTCTTTATTGTGTAGCACAATGTATGCCTTTGGGGAGTTTAATGCATTTACATTTAAAGTAATTATCTACAAGGAGGGGGACCTGGGTGGATCAGTCAGTTAAGCGGCTGCCTTCAGCTCCGATCATGATCCCAGGGTCCTGGGATGGAGCCCCACTGCATCGGGCTCCCTGCTCAGTGGATAGCCTGCTTCTTTCTCTCCCTCTGCTGCTCCCCCTGCTTGTGCTCACTCGCTCTCTCTCCCTCTCTCTCTATCAAGTAAATAAATGAAATCTTAAAAAAAAAATAAAGTAATTGCCAACAAGGAAATACTTCTGCCATTTTGCTATATATTTTTTTCTGTATGTCTTATGGGTCTTTTCTTCCTCATTTCTTCTGTTAAGGCCTACTTCTGTGTTTACTTGATTTTTTTTTGTAGTGACATGTTTTGAATTCCTTCTCATTTCCTTTGTGTATGTTTTTATTTTGTTTGTAGTTACCGTGGGGATTACCTATGGCATACTGTAGTTATAACAATCTAATTTGAACTGATGTCAATTTCAACCACATACAAAACTACTCTGATCCAGCTTCATCATTCCTCCTTATGTTATCGATGTCTCAAATTACATCTTTAAACATTGTGTCCCCTAAAACAGATTTGTAATCATTTTTATACACTTACCTTTTAGATATAATAGAAAATTCAAAATGGAGTTACAAACCCAAACTGCAGTAATACTGGTTTTGATTTAATTTGATTACTTTTATTTTATTTAAAGATTTTATTTATTTATTTGAGACAGAGGCAGCAGGGAGGAAAGGAGAAAGACAAGCAGACTCCCTATTGAGCAGAGAGCCCTACACAGCGCTTGATCCCAGGACCCTGAAATCATTACCTGAGCCGAAAGCAGACGCCTAACTGACTGAACTACCCAGGTGCCCCAACACTGGATTTTATATTTGTCCATATATTTCCCTTTACTAGAGATCTCATATCACATCAAGCTACTGTCTAAAATCTTTCATTTCAAACTGAAGAACCCCCTTTAGGATTTCTTGGAGGGCAAGGGTAATAGTAATAAACTCTCAGCTTTTGTTTATTTTTGTTTATTTATTTTGAGGTCTTAATTTCTCATTTTTTTAAAGACAGTTTTACCAGGTACAGAATTTTTGGTTGATAGGTGTTTTTCTTTTAGTATGTTAAATAAATCATACCATTGCTTTCTGGCCTTTGTGGCTTCTGATGAGAAATCAGCTGAGAATCCCTTATATGTGACAAGTTACTTTTCTCTTGCTATTTTCAAGATTTTTCTCTCTGTCTTTGGCTGTTGACAGTTTAATTATATACCTCCTTCTCAGGCTCTTTAAGTTTATCCTATTTGGAGTTTATTGAGTTTCTTGGATTTGGAGATTCATGTCTTTTCTCAAATTTGAGAAATTTCCAGTCATTATTTCTCCAAATAATTATTCTACCTCCTTTGCTCTCTTCTCCTTCTGAAATTCCCATAATGCATACGTTTGTCCATTTAATAGTGTTCCATAAGTCCTTTATGGAATGTTCATTTTTTTTCACTCTTTCTCCCCCCTTCTCCTTAGACTTAATACTTTTAATCATTGTATCTTAAAGTTCTCTGATTTTTTCTTCTTGCTCCAATTTGATATCAAACCTCTCTAATGAATTAAGTTATTGTGCTTTTCAGCTCCCGAATTTCTGTTTAGTTCCTTTTTATAATTTCTATCTCTTTGCCGATATTCTCATTTTGTTCATATATTATTTTCTTGATTCCATTTAGTTCTTTGCCCATGTTTCCCTTAGTATATAATGGTAAAACATATATCTAATATCATTGGCTTGAAATCTGTGTCTAGTAATTCTGACGTCTGGGTTTCCTCAGGGACAGCTTCTGTCAGTTAATTTTGTTCCTTTGAATTAGCCTTGTGTTCCTGTTTCTTTGTATCCCTTAGTAGTAACTCTGGAAATCAGATTCTCCTTCTCTCTCTACCTCAGAGTTTGCTAGTTTTTTCTTTCTTTCTTCCTTCCTTCCTTCCTTCCTTCCTTCCCTCCTTCCTTCCTCTCTCTCTCTTTCTCCCTCTCTTTCTTTCTTTCTTTCTTTCTTTCTTTCTTTCTTTCTTTTCCTTTCTTTCTTTCTTTCTCTTTCTTCTCGTGGTGGTGGTGGTTGAACACAGCACTGATATATTTGCTTCAAAACTTTTCCAAACTGTTTTTGCAAAGGTGATATACCTTGTCATGTGTAATCACTGAGGTTTCTATTCCTTTAGCTTGTGTTCAGCTGGTGTTTGGATAGAGGTTTCCTGAAATGCTAGGAACTAAAACACACACACACACACACACACACACACACACACACACACAAACCCACCTAAGCCAAAACAAAACAACAAAATAAGAGAACATCCACCACTTCTAGTCTTTGCGGAATGGTTTGGTCCTGCGGTCATTCCTTCACAGTTGAGGTAGGCTTACTCTGAGCCTAGGGATTAGCCCAATATGGAAGCTTAAGTTCACAGGATTTTCCTTAGCATGCATCTTCCCGGGGCATGCACATGTGTTTATTAACTCCCCTGTATACACGGCTACTTTTGAATGTCCTCATTCCTCGAAGCATCTCACCTCAGTTTATCCTCCTAGCCTTAGATGGTCTACCGTACATCTCCGCTCAGAATTGCTTGCCCCAGCTGTCTTTAGGTCTGTAGCCACCTTACAGATTTTACAAGCAGAGCCCCCTGCTTTTCCTACTTGCATCCCAAGTTATGTGGAACAAGGCCCGGCTTTGCATCAGTCCTTCAGGTACCCCAGATGATTTAGAACAGACATAACACAGTAATTTGAAAAGAGGGTCTTCTCTGCTCCCTCCGGTGGGGGAGAACTGGGAGCTGGGCCACCTGCTCAAAGCCAATATCACCACTCTACGGGAGGGGTGAAGTGGGCTGAATCAAGGGTGGGTGAAAACACTGCAAAATTTCCTACCATTTTGAAAATGAGTTTTTCATGACTGAGCATTATTTGCTTGCTGTAAACCTTTAACCATTTTCCAGACCTCCTACAAAGTTGTTTAAGACAGCTTGGGTTTTTGTTTTATTTTTGTTTTTATGTCTGTTTAGGAAAACGAGACCTAGGAGCTTTCTAGTCTGCCACTTTGCTGGTGTCAGTCTCTGCTGCACGACTCTGAACACAGGTGGTGAGGAACTAAATCAGGCAGGAGGGCTGTCATGCAGATTGGAAGGAAAGGCTCAGTTCATTATCAAATTTAACAGATATTTATTAAGCACTATATGCAAGGCATGGTTACAGGTGCTGGAACCTAGACCAGCAATGAAAACAGAAAAGAAATATTTTTATACATTTATTAGTTCATATAATAAACATTTATTGAGTTCCAGCCATAAGCCAAGCACTGATAAAACAGTGATAAATAATGCAAGCACCATCCTCCTCCCACGGAAATTAGAATTTAATTTAAGTAGAGATTAGTTCATGCTAAACCATCAAAGTGTAAAAATTAGATGTATTACTGCCACATTACTAGAGGAGAGAAAATGGAAGGAAATTTGTCTTTAAAAATACAGGAAAGGAAGAAGGGTGAGAACAGAATGAGGAAAGTAGTAGAGAAATAGCACTGTCATGAGAAGACGTAGGCAACCAAAGAAGCAACCACAGTGCCATGGGTGATAAGTCACATGGTGGGGAAGCGCAAGGTGTTATGGGTGTTAAGTAACATGGTAGGGAAGCGCAAGGTGTTATGGGTGCTAAGTAACATGGTAGGGAAGTGCAAGGTGTTATGGGTGATAAGTCACATGGTGGGGAAGCGCAAGGTGTTATGGGTGATAAGTCACATGGTGGGGAAGCGCAAGGTGTTATGGGTGATAAGTCACAGGGTGGGGAAGCGCAAGGTGTTATGGGTGATAAGTCACAGGGTGGGGAAGCGCAAGGTGTTATGGGTGATAAGTCACAGGGTGGGGAAGCACAAGGGCATCTAGCAGCCAGGAGCAAGGAAGGCTTTTCAAGGGCAAGTATAACTAGGTGGATCCTTAAAGATGGATAAGAGGTAACCAGGAGAGAGGTGTTGTGGCAGAGGAAAAAATGTGTGCAAAGAAGCAAGAGAGGCTATGGTATATTTAAGTAACTAAAAGAAGCTCATTTGGGCCACTTATTTGAGCTTGTAAGTAGTGAGAGATGAGTCAGGAAATATGAGTAGGAGCAAGGTCATGCAGGATACTTTAAGTCATATAAAGCCGTTTGAAATCACCATACGAGCAATGGAAAGCCATTGAACGGTTAATAAAGGAAGTCACGTGAAAAGATGACATTTAGAAAGATCACTTTGGCTGTCTTGGAGGTCATAAATGAGGGTGGTTTGTTAGGAGCTATTGCAGTAATAGGGACAATAGATGATGGAGATGTCAACTAGGTCGTGAGCGTGAAAATGCAAAAACTAAGTGGAATGATTAGGAGATTGAATACATATTTTGGAGATTGATTGGATTGGATTGAAAATTGAGAAAAAAGAAAGGGGACAAGCATGATTCCCAGGTTTCTAGCTTGAGCGACCGGTGGACTGAGGAGCTATTTACTGAAATAGTCTTAGAAGTTGTTGGTGTCCTGCCCGGATCACTTTACAGGCCACTCTACCCATCTGCCAAATACCAGAAAATTACCCTCAGCCAAACAGAATCCAGGAGCTGCCTCAGGCCGGAGGTCACACCCCCAGAAATCTGCAGCTAAAGACCAACCGGCATAGAGGTACAAAAGCCTGGCTGTTTGGCTTCAAGGTGGGACTGGTTCTGGGGGCCTTCATGCTCCAGGGCTCCCTGAGAAATGAAGCTGCAGCTGCACTCCAGCTCCTTGCATAGGTCCTTCCTCTGGCCTACCCCACTTCTCTTACTTCCTTTCTCCTAAGACCACTCCTTCAGTAAACCACTGCAGCCCAAATCCCTGTCTCAGGCTCCGCTTTTAGGAAACCCACCCTAAAATGCAAAGAATACTCTTCAGAGCAAATTTTAAAGATGAGATTCTGGAGTCGATCGCTTGCCAACTCGCTGGCAATGAGGACCCTGTGCACGGTGGTAGAGTGGGAGATTTGAAAGACCGTGCCCTGATGTAGCAGGGTGATTGCTCGCCTGTGTCCAGCTGAAAGGGGTACAAGTTGGAGGCGATGCACTGGTTTGTGTGCTATCTCTGGCACTTGAGAACTATGGGACAAATAGTAATTAAAGGACTGCGGGATTGGTGGTTACTCCTGATTGTCATTAATGCACTAAAGAGAGAAAATGACAGGCTCAGGCAATCAATTTCCAGTTCCATGGGCTGAGCCAAAGACACCAGGGCAGAGTGAAGGGCGGGGTGGGTTGGGGGGAAGGGATAATGTGTTTGTGAAAGTGTTAAATAGGGCAAAGTGACCCAATGAACTGGTGAGAGCCAATCCAGGGTTGGTGGAAGCCGGACCCAAAGAGAAGTCATTGAGGACCCAAAGAGAAGAGGATAAATCAAGCTAGTAGATGTGTATAAGTTTTTAAAGAAGTTTGTCTCTGAAGGGGAGGTGACAGAAAATTGGAAGCTGAAGGGAGACGTTGGGAAAGGTTTGTTGACTTGTTTTTAGGATGGAGAGACTTCAGCATTTTGGGTCAGTGGGACCTGGGACCAGCCTGGCTATCAGTCAGGGGAGGGACATCTCCGAGAAATGGCATAAGGCCAGGATTCCAGTCTGAGTCCTGCTCAGTCACCCCCTTACCCCCAGGAAGATTATTTTGCCTCTCCAGGCATCATTTCTGTGGTAACCTACTCCAAAATACTGCTGAGGGTAAGTCAGAAATGCATATGAAGGCACTCTACCAATAATAACCACTATTTCCAAATAAGAAAGGCAAAAGGAAGACACCTCTAAGCTTTTCAAGCCCAAGAGTCTGCGAAATAGTTGTGTGGACAATTGAATCGGGGAAATCCTGACAGGAAAAGCTTTGGGGAAGGGACAAGATTGTTTCGTGCCGGCTGATACTGAAGTCATGGCGGAACATCAAAAGTGGGAATACTTACCAGATATGAGGAGACAGAGACCAGATGCAGGAGAGCAATCGGGGATGGCGAAAGACTGCTGTCGCTCCTCAGCCCAGAGGTAAGCGTGAGTCAACACGGGGCTGTGTAATGCTTGGCAAAGTCACAGAAGAACACCCCTAACTACCGTGCCTTTAGCAAGTACTTGGTGTCAGGCACTTTACCTATGATATCTTCAAACCCCATGATTATCTGCATTTTACAGTCGAGGAAATGGAGGCCAGAAAGGTCACCCAACTAATAAATGATGTGGCTCAGAATCAGACACACTCACTCTGGCTCCCAAACCTACATTCTTTCCACTACTTCATGCTGTTCCCAAGCACGGTGTCTTAGCGGACAAGAGAAAACAGCTCACTGGAAGAGGACCGTTGAGAGTGTGTGACATATGGAGGCCGAGAAAGGATAGAGTTTCAAGATGGCGGAACTGGCCAGCCGTGCCCCAGACTGCAGACCATAAGGATGAGGGCTGAGAATCACTCCTGATTTGGTGAGCACAGGGTTCTCCAAACTGCAGAAAGTGAAGGGGGGTGGGGGTAAGGAGGACAACTGTGTCAGTAAAAACCAAGGTGCCCACGAAGGGGCAGGACTGCACCCTCCCAGGCTCCTGCTCTGGGGCTGGAGGAGAAACTCCTTCAGGAGGCAACGAGGCCATTGTCTGCAGGCCACTTCACGTAGCCAATCGGGGAAGTAAAAGCCAAAGCACTCAGCCTCACGCAGCTCACGCCTTCATTAGGGACACTAGCTTCCACATATGACAACCAGAGAACACACAGCCCGAAGGGAACCCATGTCTGCCCCAAGATTCCTCCCATTGCCATGACTTCTGTCAACTTCTGGGTGGAGGGCACCCGAGCTCCTGAGAGAGAGCTGGGCTGGCCCTCCGGGTGGCATCTGTATGTGACCCAAGACCTCCCGACAGCATGTGCTGCTGAAGGAGAAAACCGGGTACGGGATGGAACCCTAAGTAGCATCAGCATGTCGAGGATAGGCAGAAACAAGTAGGAGGGGTGCCTGGGTGGCTCAGTTGGTTGAGCGACTGCCTTCAGCTCAGGTCGATTCCAGAGTCCCGGGATCAAGTCCCACTTCGGGCTCCCAGCTCCGCGGGGAGTCTGCTTCTCTCTCTGACCTTCTCTCCTCTCAGGCTCTCTCTCACTTTCTCTCTCTCTCTCAAATAAATAAATAAAATCTTAAAAAAAAAAAAAAAGAAACAAGTGGGAAATGATGCTGGGAGAGAGTGGTCAGAGGGGAAGGACAGACGAGACTCCAGTTAGGGGAGAGGTGAGCTGAGGCGGAGTCCCTCATTCAAGGGCCTCTTTTCTCCCAGAGCCCTGAGGTGCTTCCTCCTCTCTCTACACTTGCCTTGGTGGCTCACTGCTTTCCCAGTCCCTCCAGCAGATTCAGCCTTATTTCATCCCTCCTGCCTCATTTTCTCAATTCACAGGCCAGTGAGTGTCGTCCTTATGAGAGAAACAAGGCTCTGGACTCTTCTCTCCTGTCCCACTTCTGCCTCTCACCTGCTGTGGGTCAAGAGAGGACAAGCAGAAATCCTCTGTGGGCCCAGCCTGGTGCTCTGGCCGCCACCGCCCAAGAAGCTTCCAGCAGCCACCCTACCTGAAACACCAGCACTCTCATCAATTCCTCTGGTGAAGAATTCGTCTCTCCTCCGCTACCTGTCTGAAAATGTAAATGTACCTGAACAAGTGACAGAATTTTTCTCGAACACTCTAGAGCAAATCAATAAGAAGACCTATTTGGCATGTCTTAGATTATATACTTCAGGAGCTGAAGTTGGCACCAAGAGATGGTTTAGGGAACAGAGAGGGAAGGTGGAGGGGCTGACAAAAATTGTAGCCCGTTACGCAATTGTCCTGCATTGACCTCAACCCTTGGCTTGGGTTCCGGGGAAGTTGAAATAATTCATTTGTAGCTGAGGCTGTAGATGCCCCAGCCATACCCCTTGGCCTACCTTGGAACTCACCTGAAGAAATTTTCCAAATAACAGCGGGGAAAGTCAGATGACCTGGAGAGTTAATGTCCTGCAGAAACAAATGGGTTTCCATTCTGAGGAGAGTTCTATGTGCTCACTCCAAGGATGGCCATCCCAACTGGACCCCAGTTGCCCGCAGTAGGAACCCCTGCATCAGTGCACCTTTTATGGTTCACCCTTCAGAGTGCTTCTGGGACCCCCTCTGAAAAAAACTATTCGCACCCAGATTCTTGATTTCAGATTTTGTTTTGGCGGGAATAGCAACCAAGACACCATCTACAATGGACTTACCCTGTTGTTCCTCGTACGGACGGAGGAGGGGAAAAGCCCACTTGCTTCGGAAACAACCCACAGACCCAGAATGTAGAAATGTACATTAAAATTTAAAATGCCCATGTACTTTGGCTCAGTGATTCTAATTCTAGAAGTTTCCCTTAAGAAAACTAACAGACTGTGTACCAAAATGTATGTGTATGTTTATTACCATGTAGCCGAGTATAAAATTGGGAAGCAACTTCAATTTCCAGCAGTAGCAACTTGGTTAATAAATTGTAGTAATCCTGGGTTGCCATTAGAAATAATAAATTGGGGCTCCTGGGTGGCTCAGTGGGGTTAAGTGTCTGCCTTCGGCTCAGGTCATGACAGGTCATGATCTCTGGGTCCTGGGATGGAGCCCAGCCTGCAGGTTCCCTGCTTAGCAGAGAGTCTGTTTCTCCTTCTCTCCCTGTGCCCCTCACTCCCTGCGCGCACACTCTCTCTCTCAAATAGATGGGTAAAATCTTAAAAAAAAAAAAAAGGAAAAGAAAGAAAGAAAGAGAAAAAGAAAATAAATAATAAATCAATTTTTCTACATCTTTCCATGTCTATGGTAAGTTAAGTGAAAATGCAGGTGACAAAGCATCAAGGGCAGCATAATCTACTTCTGCAAATACTATATTCTGTGCGAACATGTGTGCAGGAAGAATCTGAAAGGATGATGACAAAATATTAACAGTGGTTATCTCTGGGCATAAGAATTCGGAATCGTGGATCATTTCCTTTCCTTCTTTACACCTTTATGAAATGGGGAAAAAATACTTTTTTTTCTTTTTACCACTAAAACCACTTTTAAAACTCAAAAACATTTGTAAGGAAAAAAGAAAGAAAGAAAGAAAGGAAGAAAGGAAGAAATTAACGGCCTCGGCCTCATAGAACTGAATTCCATAGCCAGAACGTCTAAGAGAAGAGAAGGGAACCGTCCCACTTAGCCGGAACCAGAGTTGGCAGCGGCTGTTCTAAGCGAGTCAGCAAAGACATCTGCTCCCCCGAGGCCACGGGAAAGCACGGTGTGTCACGTGTCCAGCATGTGTGGCCCCGTCTGACTCAGAGCCCAGCATCCATGCTTGGGGTCGCTTGTCGAGATCGGTCGCACCTCCCCTGCAGACCACCTCCCCGCCCCCCTCCGGCTAGAGCCCCAGCTGGCACTCAGCAGGTCCCTTTCCAATTTGCTGCACTTTCGG
>JAPYYM010000779.1:0-14296 GCA_028534135.1 Potos flavus
ATCTTTAAAAAAATCTTAAAACGGACAAAACAGAAACTCTTGGCTTTTCTCAAAAAGCTTCTCTTCCCCAGCTTTTACCACATCAGTAAAGGCACCACCTACCGGGTACCTCAAGTTAAAATCTGCAACACAAGTAAATCAATCATACCCCCAAAACATATCCCCAAATCCTTCCACCTCCATCTCCATTATAAGCATTCTGGCTCAATTCATGTTCCATAGCAGAGCACTGGTCTTCCTGTTCTCAATTCATGTTCCATAGCAGAGCACTGGTCTTCCTGTTCTCTTGTAACTACATACCATAATCACTTTGGGTGTGTGCCCTTGCTTTTAAATTGCCACAGTAAACACGAACTGTGTTCGTTTTAACTGCTAAGATAAAGGGGATAAGCTCTGGTTTGATAGTGATTTTTTTTAAAGGCTTTATTTATTTGAGAGAGAGAGAGAGACAGAGAACAGAGAGCAGGAGGACAGACAGAGGGAGAGGGAGAAGCAGACTCCCTGCTGAGGAGAGAGCCTGATGCAGGGCTCGATCCCAGAACTCTTGGGATCATGACCTGAGCCAAAGGCAGATGCTTAACCGACTGAGCCACCCAGGGCCCCGAGAGTGATTTTTATAGACTGCTGAATGTCTGGTGACAGAAAAGAGAAAGCATTATGCATGCTCCCCATTCCAAAAACAGGAAGAAAAAAAAAAAAAAAAAACCCACCCAAAACCCAAAACTAGTCTTGTCCATGAACACTGGAGTGGGATGAGAAGGTATTGTTACATATGTCCAAGAGTAGCTTCAGACCTAGGCCATTTACCACCTCTTGATGAACAGAGCAGCGAGAATCTGGTAAAAGAACATTACCAGCAAGGCCTTGATAGAGAATCTCAAGGCTGCTCTACTCGGCACTGTAAACAAAGTTGTACTTGCAGTATCTAACCTCATTTTCTCCAAAGGCTACTTTCTAATATATTAGGATCAAGATATAAATCTCAAGGAAAGGGTCTGAGAAAGCAGGCCAAACCACAGCCATTAGATCCTAAAGCCCTGGAATGAAGCTGACGACTACAGGGATGTGTATGGGTCTATGATTATTCTCATACTCACAGAACAAAGCCCTCAAATTAAAGTCCTTCAACATGGGAAGGCCCAAGGCAGGTAGCACACCAGCACTGCTATTTCTTGTCCAGTCTGAATGACTGAGAACATTGATACCATTAAGAGAACGGCAAGAGTTTATTTTAACTCATTTACTTGTCCCCCTACCCCACCAAGTAAGCTACCTTAACAAGTATTAGAATTGCTGTATTACTTTAATCATCCAACATATTTTACATCGACTTGTAGAATTAATCTATATATTTAAGATCAAAGGAAGACAAATTTGTAGTTGTTGTTTTTTCTAAAGATTTTATTTATTTGACAGACAGAGATCACGGGTAGGCAGAGAGGCAGATAGAGAGAGAGAGGAGAATGCAGGCTCCCCGCTGAGCAGAGAGCCCGATGTGGGGCTTGATCCCAGGACACTGAGATCATGACCTGAGCCGCAGGCAGAGGCTTAACCCACTAAGCCACCCAGGCGCCCCTATAGTTTTCATAACTACTTTCTGATTGTTTCATTTCCAAAGTCACACACACTCAGAAGATTCCAAAGGGAAAGGCTAGATTTCTTATAGGTGCTTTAAAATTACTGTTCTTTAACATATCTCATTATATCTAAAATATGAGGAAATAGTAAAGAAAGCAAGCAAACAATAAGAATAAAATTTTAAACAAACTGGTGCAGAAACTACTCTTCATCACCTCTATACGATAAATAACACCAATAACCAAAAACTGAGCAAGTAATACATGATTTGTATGACATCCTTTTTTTTTTAAACCACCTTCTGGGGCCCAGGGCATAATACAAATTTGCTTACTGTGTGAATGTTTTTACATCAATATAGTAAAACTAAAGCTAAACTTACATATACACCTCTCATACTCTCTTCCCTCGAACAAAGTTACTAGAGATGGGATCGTCAACTCTAAAAAGCTTTACGGCATATCAAACCATCTAAGTAAGTCTTCTAAGGTAAAAAATAATTTCATGTAATTAGTACCAACTTCTACAAAGCTATAGCCAATTGGCAGGGCAGTTTCCTGAGCTACTGTTCAGGTAGCTACTAATGAATTAGCCACCACAGAGGCAGTGGAAATGGGTGATCTGTTTACACTAGCAACTGCTTAAAAGATCTGGGGCAGTTTGCACCTGGGTGGCTCAGTCAGTTAAATGGAGTCTTAATTTCAGCTTAGGTCATGATCTCAGGGTAGTGGGATCGAGTCCCGTGTCGGGCTTCCCCACTCAGCGGGGAGTCTGCTTGAGTTTCCCCCTCCCTATACCCCTCCCCCTCACGCGCATACTCTCTAAAATAAATAGATCTTAAAAAAAAAAAAAAAAAGATTTGGGGCAGTTAAATTACCAATATATAGCAAATACAAGTAAAATTGTGAGTTTTACTTAAAAAATCCAAACTGGTCAAAAACCAGAGACTAACATATTCTGTATGATTTTTCCATATGGCACTGAGACTATGTCCAAGAAAATGTCTGGCTTGTACCAGGCATTACAGTTAAGCTGTGAACTAGCTTGACTAGCGAACAATATATATGGTCTATACCTTTTGGGACTAGTAAAATCCTAGTTAGCTCAGCCTCCTGAAAACAACTCTGGGTCATAGGCTCTAAATTTTCTCACACATACCATCCCCCTTAAGTTTTCATGTCCTCAAAACTTACCACTTCTTTATGACAGTTGCTGCTTTATAAATCCATATCTAGTGTGAACATATTTTATCTGAAAATCTAAGACTGAAAAGATGCTGACAAAAACTCAGTAAAAAGAACCATTCTCAACAGTGTAACAGATACATACAAGCAGACACTGGTCAGCTGCTTCCCTCAGCTCAATCACTGCGCCATGGAAAACCCCAACTTTGCACTTCAGAGAGGCTCTGAAATACTACCCTCCAGTGTGCAAACTTAAATTACATTAGGCTTGCAGAAACTGTTCTAAAGTAACTTGCTGCACCGAACTCACCATGATGGATGATCAGTAAAGGACAGATCCAGGAGCTGCCAAGGAAGCTCAGTTCCTGGAATCCTTTCCACTGCATTAAGTCTTCTGGAGACACTCTTATTTTAGATGTTCCAGAGGTTTAGGAATCCTCCCCACTATCCCTATCAAATCTAATTTCTTAGTCTCTAGAGCCATCTGAGTGTTAAGGCCAAAGGAAATCTCAACATGTACACACCATGGAAGTTTATGTCACAGTGTAGAGAAGTCTAAAAAGCCAAGTGCTGCTATTCCAGACTTCAACTTATGGGAAAAAAAATGAGTCTTCTGACACTGGTCTAATGGTTTCTTAAGGAAAATGTCCCCTGTTCAACTTAAATAACACCCTGTATTCATTTTCTATTCCTCCTGTAACAAATTACCACAAACCCAGTGACTTAAAACAACACAAATTTATTCTTTTATCATTCTGGAGGTCATAAATCTGCAGTGAGTCTTACAGGACTAAAAATTAAGGTGTTGGCAGGGCTGGTTCCTTCTGGAGGCTCTGAGGGGAAATTAGTTTCCTTGCCTTTCTCAGCTTCTAGAAGCCCTCCTGTACTCCGGCTCATGACCCCTTAATCACATCACCCCCACCTCTTGCTTCCACCATCAACTCTCCTACTATTCACTTGGATCTCCTGCCTTCTTCTTTTAAGGACCCACCTGGATAATACAGGATAACTTCCCCCTCTCAAGATCCTAACTTAAATACATCTGCAAAGTCTCTTTTACCATATTTATGGTAACAGGAATTAGAATATGGACATCTTTGAGGGGCCATTATTGAGCCTACCCCCAACCTGTCTAGAGATTTTAAGTTCTATAAAGCATACTTAACCTAGAATATCTCATTTAAATCTTATGAGGTGTTAATCATTCCTATTTTATGAATACTAAGGCAGTTCTAGAAAAGTCAATTTCTCACTCACAGTCATATAGTTAGCCAAAAAAACAGGACTCAAAACCAGAGTATATGGCCCTGAAGACTATACACATCACCACATACTGCCTTCTCCTTTATTGTCCTGTTTACAATTCTCTCGCCTCCTTCCTCTTGATTTCTTGTACAATTTTTTACCATACCTAAAGTCCAAACAGCAATTTATCAAAAAAAAAATTAACCCACACCAGATGTTCCCTCACTTCTTTAGGTCACTGTTCCCTTATAACCTTGGTCATTTTCTCATGGTGTCCAGTGGGCCAAAAGAAATGCCAAATAGTTCTGTCACCTCCAAGCACACTAAGTATTTATGTCCTAACAACTTAGCACCTTTTGATACTAAGTTAGCACCCCAATGCTTAGCACCCCAATTTCTCAACTTCTGAGTCTTAGAATCAGATTGGACACTGCCTCCCTTATTTCTTGCTTCACATTTATTTTCATAATACAGTACTTGCTTGGTTACAGCAATGGTCAAAATCCCAGCTTTGCAAAAATATGACATCCTATCAAAGGAATGCAGTGATTTAATGCTTAATTGTAAACTATACCTTACACCAGCAATTTGCGTGATGTCTGACAGATGTCAACGTGTTTCCTGGAAAATTAAAATATCCTGTGATGCCCATGTGGGTTTGCTGAGGCATCCCACAGTGTCCAGGTAAATTATTAATCCAAAATTATTGGACCTATGGGCATATGCTATTTGGTATGAAAAATGATAGCTGTATCTCTGGATAATGGGCTAAGACAAACAATATAAGGAACTTCTGGTCTGTTACCATATGTATTGGCATGCCAATTTGACATTTTCTTCATTTTTTTTCAAGATTTTATTTGAGAGAGATTGACTGTGCATGAGCGGGGGAAGGGGCAAAGGGAGAAGCGGACTCCCTGGTGAGCAGGGAGCCACATGCCAGGATCAATCCCAGGACCCTGAGATCATGACCTGAGCTGAAGGCAGATGCCTAACCGACTAAGCCACCCAGGCATCCCCAATTTGACATTTTCTATTAAAAATACATTCTTTATCACCACCATATCTGCTCATCATATTCTCCTGAGAGAACAGGCGAGCAGCTCAAGGAAAGTATCTGTATATAGTAAGGACTTTTATTTATAATTCTCCAGGAGTATGTTGCATCTAAAAGCAGAGAACTTCTATGTTAGACAAATAAGATACACTAACATTTTTATCTGCCCAAATACTCATTAAGACTCACAAGAACACCTGAAACCAAACATCAAGAATTCACAAAACTTTAAAAATGTACACAGTATTAGCAAAGTAAAAAACTCTCAACATAAATTATCTTATTTCCTGATTCTTTGGTATCCTTTTAAGACTAATGTTAGGAAGGAAGATACGCAGATCAAAGCACATGGAGACAAAGTTTCAGAGCTTGATCCAAATTATGCAAATCCATGGATCTTCTGGATCAGAGTTCTCAAACCTGAGGGTGCATTAAAATCACCTGAAAGATTTATTAAAACACATACTACTGGGCCTCACTCCCCAAGTTTCTGGTTCAGTAGACCTGGGGCAGAGCCAATAATCTACATTTTTAAAAAGTTCCCTGGAGATGCAAATGCTGCTAGTACAAGGACCATACTTTAAAAGAAACACTGTTTCAGATAAAATTCAGAGATTCATGGCACCGGAAAAGCTACTAATTATGAAAGCTGGTGAGGAAACAAACTACATTTGAAACTGCAAAATAACAACAAAAACCCACCACAAACAACAACAAAAACACCCAGGAAAAACAAAAAACAAAACCACAGTGACAGTCAGTACTTTCCCAAACAAGAAAACTGAGCCAACTCAAATTGAGCTCCTCATCGTCTGTGCAAGTTATCAATTTACCCTTCACTGACTGCTCTGTGCAATGAGACAACACATACATGCAGCAGCCAGCTGGGAGGTGAGGAGAGGAAACTAAAGCTCAGAAAAGCCCAGGGTTCACCATCAAGCATGAGAATAATTTTCCACATCCAGTGGGAGGTTATTACATTTGTAAACACTTCAGAATGTTTGTTCATCCCTCAACTGCTTCAGAATGAAGAAACAAGTAAGTTTTGGTGATGTTTGTCAAATTACACTCAAGTAGATATTAAGTAAATCTAGTCCTGCTGACATAAAATGGAGAAGTAAGCAAATAGGCAGCAGGGTTTTTTGGTTTTGTTTTGTTTTTAAATCAGGGGGAGATGCGCTGTGTTGCTCACCTCTCTTTTAAAACATCTACATCTAAAATCAGTAAAACAGTAAATGATGGACAAGAGTAAGAGGTGTCATCAAATCCTTAATCAAGTAAATGTCAAATTGCATTAGTATGTTTTATTAAGGCAAGAAAGGATCCTAACAATACTAAACAAACAAACAAACAAAAAATGGCAGTTAACTGGTTCAATCTAAAATTAATCAGCCTGTGGACGCCTGAGTGGCTCAGTTGGTTGGTTAAGTGTCTGCCTTTGGCTCAGGATATGATTCCAGGGTCCTGGAATCGAGCCCCTGCATCTGGCTCCCTGCTCAGCAGGGAGTCTGCTTCTCCCTCTCCCTATGCCCCTCCTCCCACTCCTGCTCTCTCTCTCAAATAAATAAATAAAATCTTTAAAAATAAATAAATAAAATAAAAATTAGTCAGCCTGGGGGTGCCTCGGTGGCTCAGTTGGTTAAGCGTCCAGACTCTTGATTTCGGCTCAGGTCATGATCTCAGGGTTGCGAGGTCAAACCCCGCATCTGGCTCTGCACTGGGCTTAGAACCTGCTTAAGATTCTCTCTCCCTCTGCCCCTCGCCCCTCTTAAAAAAATAAAATAAGTCAGCCTGAATGCCCCAAAGCCTAAGTATCATTTAAATTACAGAACTTTGCGAAGTTTATCAATAATGAAAAATTAAATTTCCTTTATTCCTATCCTTTTATTTTTTTTAAAGATTGTATTTATTTATTTATTTGAGAGAGAGAATGAGCACAGGTGGGGGGAAGGCAGGGGAATTCTACCATTTAAAAAATTAATACCTATTCTTCTGAAGCTGTTTCAAAAACTAGAAACGGAAGGAAAACTCTGAAACTCTTTCTATGAGGCCAGCATTACCTCGATCCCAAAACCAATGACGCCACCAAAAAGAATTATAGACCAACATCCCTGATGAACATGGATGCCAAAATTCTCACCAAGATACTAGCCAATAGGATCCAAATAGTACACTATAAGGACTATTCGTCATGACCAAGTCGGATTTATTCCTGGGCTGCAAGGGTGTTTCAACATCCTCAAATTGATCAATATGATAAACCACATTAATAAAGGAGAAGAACCATATGATATTCTCAATTGATGCAGAAAAAGCATTTGACAAAATACAGCATCCATTCTTGATTAAAACTCTTCACAGTGTAGAGATAGAGGGAACATACCTCAATATCATAAAAGCCATCTATGAAAAACCCACAGCAAGTATCATTCTCAAGGGAGAAAAACTGAGAGCTTTTCCCCTAAGGTCAGGAACACGGTAGGGATGTCCACTCTCACCACCGCTATTCAACATAGTACTACCTCTTCGACCTTGCCCGCAGCAACTTCTTCCTAAACACATCTTCAAAGGCAAGGGAAACAAAAGCAAAAATGAACTACTAGGACTTCATCAAGATAAAAAACTTTTGCACAGCAAAGGAAACAGTCGACAAAACCAAAAGACAAATGACAGAATGGGAGAAAATATTTGCAAATGACATATCAGATAAGGGGCTACTTTCCCAAATCTATAAAGAATTTAAACTCAACATCCAAAAAACAAATAATCCAGTCAAGAAATGGGCAGAAGACATGAACAGACATCTTTCCAAAGAAGACATACAAATGGTTAATGGACATATGAAAAAGTGCTCAACATCACTCGGCATCAGGGAAATACAAATCAAAACCACAATGAGATACTACCTCAGACCAGTCAGAATGGCTAAAATTAACAAGTCAGGAAACAACAAATGTTGGCGAGGATGCGGAGAAAGGGGAATGCTCTTACACTGCTGGTGGGAATGCAAGCTGGTAGAGCCACTCTGGAAAACAGTATGGAGGTTCCTCAAAAGTTAAAAAATAGAGCTACCCAATGACCCAGCAATTGCACTACTATTTATTTACCCAAAGGATACAAACACAGTGATTTGAAGAGGCACCTGAACCCCAATGTTTACAGCAGCAATGTCCACAACAGCCAAACTATGGAAAGAGCCCAGATGTCCACCAACAGATGAATGGATAAAGATGTGGTGTATATATACAATGGAATATTACCCAGCCATCAAAAAAAATGAAATCTGGGGCACCTGGGTGGCTCAGTGGGTTAAAGCCTCTGCCTTCGGCCCAGGTCATGATCTCAGGGTCCTGGGATCGAGCCCCGCATCGGGCTCTCTGCTCAGCAGGGAGCCAGCTTCCCCCTCTCTCTCTGCCTACTTGTGATCTCTGTCAAATAAATAAATAAAATCTTAAAAAAAAAAAAAAAGAAACCTTCCCATTTGCAACAACATGGATGGAACTAGAAGTATTATGCTAAGTGAAATAAGTCAATTAGAGGACAATTATCACATGATTTCACTCATACGTGGAACTTAAAAAACAAAACAGGATTATAGGGAAAGGGAGGGGAAAATAAAATAAGACGAAATCAGAGAGAGGGACAAACCATAAGAAACTCTTAGCCACAGGAAACAAACTGAGGGCTGCTGGAGGGGAGGGGAGGTGGGGTTAACTGGGTGATGGGCATTAAAGAAGGCAAGTGATGTAATGAGCATTGTGTGTTATATACAACTGATGAATCCCTGAATTCTACCTCTGAAACTAGTAACACGCTATATGTTAATTAATTGAATTTAAATAAAATTAAATTTTTAAAAAGTAGGGAGAACGGTAGAGGGAGAGGGAGAAGCAGGCTCTCTGACACAGGGCTGGATCCCAGGACACTGGGGATTACAACCTGAGCCAAAGGCAGATGTGTAACCGACTGAGTCACTCAGGTGCCCCTCTATTCCTTTTATTTTTTTTAATTTTATGATGTTCAATTAGCCGACATATAATACATCATCAGTTTTTGATGCAGCGTTCAACAATTCATTAGTTGCATGTTTAATACCCAGTGCCCACTGCCACATGTGTGTGCCCTCCTTAATACCCATTACAGTTATCCCATCCCTCCACCCCCCTCCCTTCTGTAACCCTCAGTTTGTTTCCCGGAGTACAGAGTTTTTCATGGTTTGTCTCCCTCTCTGATTTCTTCCCATTCAGTTTTCCCTCCCTTCCCCTGTGGTCCTCTGCACTATCGCTTATGCTCCACATATAAGTGAAACCGTATGATAATTCTTTCTCCGCTTGACTTATTTCACTTAGCATAATCCCCTCCAGTTCCATCCATGTGAATGCAAATGGTGGGTATTCATCCTTTCCGATGGTTGAGTAATATTCCATTGTGTATATGAACCACATCTTCTTTATCCATTCATTTGTTGAAGGGCATCTCGGCTCCTTCCATAGTTTGGCTATTGTGGACATTGCTGCTATGAACATTGGGGTGCACGTGCCCCTTTGTTTCTCTCCAATTCCTTTTAAGTAACAGCCACTGTCAAGTGTTTCCAAAGCACAGCATACGTCTTTGGTACAATCTGGCTCCACTGAGAGAAACAGTGCAATAATGAGAACATTCTTATATTTATAGATTTTTATATTTATGATACTTATGTGGACTTAACACCAAGTCAGGATTTTTGGTACATGCATATAATTGGTGATGACACTCCATAAGGGGAGGGAAAGAAAGAAAGAAAAAGGAAAAAGCTTGTCTGACCCTATCTCTAGTATGGAGGAAAGCAGAGAGAATCAGTATCCTTCCAAGCCACCATTTCTTTATATGGAATGATCACAAGACCCCAGAAAGGCCAAGAATGACTAGGGAGGCAAAGACAACTATCAATAATTATACCCCTTTTCTGTCACCATGATAAGCAATAGAGTAAAAAAAATAACAGGTGATGTAAAGCACTAGAATAGTGCAACCCACCTCCACATTCACAGTTCTAATAATTTATGAAGTAGACTCTGATATAAGTGCTTCTGGATAGCACAATAAATGAAAAGAAGTAACACAATATCATTTTTCAACCACTCAGTTAGAAACTGACAAATGTAGGGGCACCTGGGTGGCTCAGTCATTAAGTGGCTGCCTTCAGCTCTGGTCATGATCCCAGGGTCCTGGGATTGAGCCCCACATCGGGCTCCCTGCTCAGCGGAGACCCTGCTTCTCCCTCTCGCTCTGCCTGCTTCTCCCTCTCCCTCTGCCTGCTTGTGCTATATCTCTGACAGATGAATGAATAAAATCTTAAAAAAAAAAAAAAAGTATACTCAGTCACTAAGCAGGGTCTTCAAGTTGATAAAGAACACATAAAATTATCCAATTATCCAGGAAAGACTTGGCTCACTTGTGGAAGACACATCACTTTCCGGATATATCTTCAGCATACTTAGGCATATATGCCAAATAAGCTACACAAATATTTTTATAATTATTAAACAAATTGAATAAATTATATAAATACAAAAGTTCTTAAATAATAGATTGACTACTAGAACAGGGCTATACATTTTACATTTTTTTTTTTAAAGATTTTATTATTTGTCAGAGAGACACAGCACAAGCAGGGGAAACGGGGGAGAGGGAGAAGCAGGTTCCCCACCGACCAAGGAGCTTGATGTAGGACTCAATTCCAGGACCCTGGGATCTTGATCTGAGCTGAAGGCAGACACTCAACCAACTGAGCCACTCAAGTGTCCCTAGAACAGGGCTATTCAAAATGTGATTCAGCAATGGTGTTGGTTCACAAACTACTGGTAACTGACCCACTTCAAGTAAAATACAAAAACAGAATAAATGATTTTGAAGCCTTTACAGCAATTTGGTAACCTTATGTCTGTTGCCTCTAATAATGAAATTGGGGGCATGCATTTTATAAGCTTTTATTACTTTTTTTTCTGGTAATTTATTTTAGTATATTTTACCAAAATATCCGCTCAGGACAAACTGGGGGCAGGGAGGGAAGAGAAACTGGCACTTTATCAGAAATAGTGTGAGAAGCAGAAGCCAACAAGTTTTTCCTTCAAAGGGCTAGAGAGTAAATACTTTAGACTGCAAACCACAGGGTCTCTGCTCCAATAATTAACCTCTACCATCACAGCATGAAAGTAGCCATAGATGATATGTAAATAAAGGGGTATGGCTGTGTTACAATAAAACTTTATTTACACATACAGTTGGTGGGTCAGATCTTGGCTGTAGGCCATGTTCGCTGATTCCCGTACTACATAACATTCAAGAAAAAAAGAAGGAAGGAAGGAGACAAAGCATAAAGTTCTCCAAAAGGACAAAACCTTGGAAAGGGTTTTGCCAATGATAGGAAGGGGAAAAGAGTAGAATTTTGGAATCCAACCCTGAAGAAACTATTATCAATGTAATCTAGATTTCATTTAGCTATGCCAGTAGTCACATTTTTAGTTAACCAGGCTATGATGGATCCTTGCTTTATTATAGGAAACTACAGTGTCTTGTGGTGATACTACATAAGTAAGATGCCTTCATTTATAGGCATCAGAGCAAAGGACTGAATCCTGACTTATGTGGCAAGGAAGGATACAGTCTGCTTTTACACTTAGCATACAACCAAATCTCTAATAGATTAAAAAAAATCACATCCTTAAAATCATAACATATAATAAACAATCCAATTTCCCTACAGATTAGTCCTGTCCCTTATTATTTGTGTTATGAAATAGTTCCTGTACCTAATAGGTACAAAGCGCTGCAGTGGTATCCATTACTGAGGGTGTAAAAAAAGGTTTGCCTTCAAAAAAGTTATATTTTAATGATTAAAATAAGATACATCTATAAATAACCAAAATGCAAGGTAAAAATTACATTACTTTTCCTACTAGACCCTAAGTTACTTGAGAGCAGAATTCATGCCTGATTTTTCTTAGTCAACTATTTGCTGAATAAGATGTAAGGGGAGGTGATTAGTATCTGCCTTTCACAGATGACTAAACCAAGGGAACGAAAAATTTAACTGGTTAAAAGTGGATTCAAGACCACAATCCCGATTTCCTAATCCCTATTATTCAGGCTTTCTCACCAGACCAAGATTTCCTTAAAAAAAAAAAAAAAAAAATTATATATATATATATACACATACATACATACAAAGAACAAAAAGCCACCAGCATTCAGACTTCCAACCAACTATCTGAAATAAAGCCATAAAACTTTTAAAGTCATCTATAATATCTCTCAAGAACAATCTTTCAAATTGAGGGCCAATAACTAGATTACAAGAGCAGTAAGGATAACAGATGTGGTAGGGAAGGAAGGAAGAGCAGAAAGTACCTTTCAAAATATGCTCTGGATCCCTGATACCCAAGACCTTTGAGATACTAAAAAGAAGATAAGGAAGCCTAAAAGAGAGTTTGGGTAAAAGAGAACTATCAAAGGATTAAGAATATGGCTTCGGGGGGCGACTGGGTGGCTCGGTGGGTTAAGCCACTGCCTTCGGCTTGGGTCATGATCTCAGGGTCCTGGGATTGAGCCCCGCATCAGGCTCCCTGCTTGGCGGGGAGCCTGCTTCTCCCTCTCTCTCTGCCTGCCTCTCTGCCTACTTGTGATCTCTCTCTCTCTGTGAAATAAATAAATAAAAATCTTAAAAAAAAAAAAAAAAAAGAATATGGCTTCGGGTGGTGGTTCCCGACATTTTCATGTTTTCCCGTCACATGGTTTCAATTCTAGAATTTTGGGCAACACACTTGAGGGGATTAAGACTTTAAAACAACAATGAATAAGTCAACAATTACAATACTGTACTGTAAAATAATACCCACGGTGTCTACAGAAGCTGTTCGCAAGCTTTTTGATTTTAGGACTCCCACTGGAGACCCAAAAGGCTTTTGTTTATGTACATTATATCTACTGATATATTTTTTAGAATTAGAACTCAGAACACTAAAAACATTTATTTTAAAACAATAATAAACCCAATACGTATGCACATAAATCACGTATTAATGAAACATAGGTTCTTCTTTTAAAAAAAAGTTGTAATAATGGCACTGTTTTACATTTTTGCAAATATCTTTAATGTCTGGTTTAACAGAAGTCAGCTGCATCCTCATATCTACTTGAGCATTTAATCTGTTGCGACAATTTGCTTTGGTTGAAATATATAAAGAAAATACAGCCTCACACAAATCTGCAGTTTAAAAAGGGAGTTTGGGGGCGCCTGGGTGACTCAGTGGGTTAAAGCCTCTGCCTTCGGCTCAGGTCATGATCTCAGGGTCCTGGGATCTAGCCCCACATCCGGGCTGTCTTCTCAGCGGGGAGCCTGCTTCCTCCTCTCTCTGCCTGCCTCTCTGCCTGCTTGTGATCTCTCTCTGTCAAATAAATAAATAAAATCCTTAAAAAAAAATAAGGGGGTTTGTAAATAGCCTTTCAGAAAATTGTGGATATTCTTCAGTACTGCAACAAAGCTCAAGAGATGGTAGTTTCTTAAAGGTTACATACAATAGGAATCTGAAACCACATCAATGTTACATTAAAATCCATTGGTCTACCTTGCACTTTGGATCTTTATTCAGCAATTATTATTTCACTGAGTTATACAGCTCTTCAAAACACTGATACAGTTCCTTATTCGATATCAAAAATTCACATTTCTTAACATTACCACTGATCTTTTCAGAAGCCTTTAAATACTGGGAAGCTCAAATTTTACCACTGGCAACAAATACTATCAGTTCTTACTCTTTTTCTTAAGATTTTATTTATTTTAGAGAGAGAAAATACACGTGCATGTATGCGTGCAAGTGTGGGGGAGGGCCAGAGGGAGACTGAAGCAGACTCTCACTCAGCACCGAGCCCAACTTGGGGCTTGATTTCAAGACTCTGAGATCATGACCTGAGCCAAAATTAAGAGTCGGACACTCAACCAACTGAGCCACCCAGGCACCTCCCCCCCAGTTCTTTCATTTTTTCTCCGTTTCATATATTTATTAATTCATGTAAACCCCAACACAATATGCCAACATGATTTCATGGATTTAGAGGGGAAATATTTCCTAGATAAGTGGAAAATTGTGCAGATGGCTTCTGGAAGACCTTCATTCAAAGCAGCTTTATAGTAAAACATTTCATTTAGAAGTCTGGACTCCTTTCTTCAGCTTGCTATAATCTACGTTCA
>JAPYYM010000078.1:0-26118 GCA_028534135.1 Potos flavus
TATGTGGAAAACTCAAAAATCTCCAGCAAATAAATTGCTAGAACTGATATGGGAATTCAGCAAAGTGGCAGGATATAAAGTTAGTGCACATAAGTCAGTTGCATTTCTATACACTAACAATGAGGCAGAAGAAAGAGAACTCAAAGAATCAATCCCATTTGCAGTTGCACCAAAAACTATAAGATACCTAGGAATAAACCTAACCAAAGAGGTAAAAGATCTGTACTCTGAGCACTAATGAAAGAAATTGAAGAAGACACAAAGAAATGGAAAAACATTTCATGCTCATGGATTGGAAGAATAAACATTGTGAAAATGTCTATGTTACCCAAAGCAATCTACACATTCAATGCATCCCTATCAAAATACCAAGGATCTTTTTCACAGAGCTGGAACAAACAATCCTAAAATTTGTGTGGAATCAGAGAAGATCCCAAATAGCCAGGGGAATGTTGAAAAAGAAAACTAAAGCTCGAGTCATCACAAGTCTGGACTTCAAGCACTAGTACAAAGCTGCAGTCGTCAAGACAGTATGATACTGTCACAAAAACAGACACACAGATCAATGGAACAGGATAGAGAACCCAGAAATGGACCCTCAACTCTATGGTCAGCTAAGCTTTGACAAATCAGGAAAGATTATCCAATGGAAAAAGGACAGTCTCTTCAACAAATGGTGTTGGGAAAATTGGACAGCCTTATGGAGAAGAACGAAACTGGAGCATTTCCTTACACCGCACACAAAAACAGACTCAAAATGGATGAAATACTTAAATGTGAGATAGGAATCCATCAAAATCCTAGAGGAGAACACAGGTAGCAACTTCTTTTACCTTGGCCACAGCAACTTCTTGCTAGACACGCCTCCAAAGGCAAGAGAAACAAAAGTAAAAATGAGCTATTTGGACTTCATCAAGATAAAAATCTTTTGCACAGCAAAGGAAACAGTCAACAAAACTAAAAGGCAACCGACAGAATGGGAAAAGATATTTGCAAATGTCTTATCAAATAAAGGGCTAGTATCCAAAATCAATAAAGAACTTATCAAACTCAACACCAAAAAAATAAGTAATCCAGCCCAGAAATGGGTAGAAGACACGAACAGACATTTCTCCAAGGAAGACATACGAAGGGCCAACAGACACATTAAAAAATGCTCAACATTACTGGGCACCAGTGTAATACAAATGAAAACCACAATGAGATACCATCTCACACCTGTCAGAATGGCTAAAATTAACAAGTCAGGAAATGAAAGATGTTGACAAGCATGCGGAGAAAGGCGAATCCTCTTTCACTCTTAGTGGGAATGCAAGCTGGTGCAGCCACTCTGGAAAACAGTATGGAGGTTCCTCAAAACGTTGAAAATAGAGCTACCTTACACCCCAGCAATTGCACTACTAGGCATTTACCCTAAAGATACAAATATAGTGACCCGAAGGGGCACATGTGCCCAAATGTTTAGAGAAGCAATGTCCACAATAACCAAACTATGGAAAGAACCCAGATGTTCATTGATAAATGAATAGATAAAGATGAAGTGGTATGTATACAAACACACACACACACACACACACACACACACACACACACACACACACAGACATATTCATGAAAACAAAAATTAACAAAGAATAGTAGGAATGATGAGCATAGGTGTATAATGAGATATTACTCAGCCATCAAAAAGAATGAAATCTTGCCATTTGCGATGATGTGGATAAAACTAGAATGTATTATGCTAAGTGAAGTAAGTCAGTCTGAGAAAGACAAATACCATATGATTCCACTCATATGTGGATTTTAAGAAACAATACAGATGAAGATAGGGAAAGGGAAGGAAAAATAAAAAAAAAGACAAACGGAGAAGGAGGGAAACCATAAGAAATGATTAACTATAAGAAACAAACTAAGGATTGCTTGAGGGTAGGTAGATAGGGGATGGTTAATTGGGTGATGGGCATTAATGATGGTATTTGAAATAATGAGCACTGGGTTTGTATGAAACTGATGAATCAATAAATTCTATCTCTGAAACTAATAGTACAGTTAATTAAATTAAATTTGAATTTCAATAAAAATTTTTTAAAGAAGTAATAAGTAGTCAGAGAAAGACAAATACCTTATGATTTCACTCACATGTGAATTTAAGTAACAAAATAAATGAACATAGGGGGAAAAAGGACAGAAATCAGATTCCTGATGACATAACAGAGCTTGCCAAAAAAAGAAAAATCATCTGTAAGTTTATTGTGAACTGGCTTACATATAGGAATTGAAAAGGGAGTTCACAATGACTGTAACGATGGTATGTGTACACTGGAAGACAGTTAAATAAATTGGTAAAGTGATTAGAGCTGTTAAAAAATAAATATCAGAGGTAGATTGCCTGCCTCCTTCCTGCCATTGCAGTAAATCCAACTAACACATTAATGGGGAAAAAGTGATTCTAATGCATGGAATCCTATTTCATACTCTGACAAAAATTTTTGGCAAAATAAGACTAAATGAAGTTTAATGTGCCTGACTGTCTTCTTTTGCCTGGGATTGAAAAGTTTTCCAGGTGTGAGTTTTAGTGCTGAATCTTGGGACAGTCTTGAGCAATGTGGCATGGTTGGTCGCCCTAGGTCTAAAGATATCTTTCTGTCTCTGAGCAGGGACACATCTTTTAGAGATGGATCTACAGATTCATGCATATGTTTAAGATCGGGTTATACTCAAGAAAATGCATCATCTGTATTTGAGATCTTGAATGATTACTTCTTGCTCAGCCTCTGACTTGTCTGGGAGATGGAAAGGAGCAAGAGAAGACCATGATTTGGAGTCAAACAATTTAGTATGCTTGGAAAATTTTTACATCAAGTAGAAGTGGCAACAGAGTTGGAAGGAATATTTGACATCTTTGTACATTTGATTTGATATGAGTTTATCTCAGGGCTGAAGTTACAGTACTGGTTTAGTTAAAAGTACTAGGAATTATTTAGCTCAAAATATATTTTTTAACATCTTCAGAGATATTGATGCCAATTAATAAGCCCAGTGGCTATCTTAGGGCTAGGTACTAGAAATAAATTATTTTTGTCTGTGTTCTGGGTTTTTAGTGCTTGAATAACTAGAAATCATGTTACACAAAGATATCAGTAAAGTCCTACTGCGTCTAATCTCAGACAAAAAGCTAATGAAGACGAATTCCTCTGCTTGCTAGACAACTCTAGATTCCTATCACCTAGAATAGTGTTTGTCATGTATTAAGCCCTCTCTAAATGAATGTGGAATGAATGAGTGATTAACAGCTATGACACCAAAACATACGAATCAAATCTATCAGCAAATGTTTGTTGAATTCCTGTTAAGTACAAGGTACAAAATCTGAAAGCCCATTTGTGTCGCTTGTCATTCCTATAATTCTTTGATAATTTTTGTTTGCATGACAAAGTTCTGACTTATTAGCAAGTATAGGTATAATCCTTTGATTTCTTGCCCAACTTGTAGCAATGGTGTTACAAATCTCAGAAGAGTCTTTTTCTAAGAATCTGGAACTGGAAGCTCTGAATCCCTAATTATTATATTACCTTCATTGATGATACTTTCTAAATATGATCCTGTTTAATAGTTATGTGATTCATACCACACTTTCCCATTTCATTAATTGTGTTAGCAGGGTGGAATTGAAAGCCTCAAAAAAGTCCCTATTTCAGTCTACTAAGTCTGCTGCACAAAGAAGTAAGTTTACTCTAATAGGATTTGGTTTTCACCAAGTCATTATAGATATTAGTTCACTTATTCTTTCTTTCAATTTCCCTACATATAGGAAAAAATTTCATAATATTATCTATCTATATCTGTATCTGTGAAGAAGTTACCTTGGATGGCTTTCATTTCCAGTATCATCTCTTTCCTCTTGGGGAAAATATATAAATATACCCTGATATGGCCCCACAAAAACTTTGACCCAATTTTTATAGCATATTGGAATAAAAATCATTGGGATCTGCAGATCTGAATACTATGTTTTTGTCTGAAAACTATAGTACAATAAGCATCGTCATTTTGTTTCTTCTGGTAGTTAATAGAATTCTACAACGTGATTGTAGAAAAGGAAAATAATGTTTGCGTTTGGTCAACCCATTTTTCTATAAAGTAGCTTTGTAGGAAATGGACTTCAATAACAATGGGCCAGATTCTCTAACCACTACATTAAATAATAGATCTGGGTAGACCCCTGAAGCACTGACAAAGTATGATCCACTTCCTGTTATTCTTGGAATGGCAGTTTGTGCTTCCTGTCATAGGAAGGGATACTAATGGTGACTTGTCCCTCAGATTTTCTTACCACCAAACCCAAAAATACCCAAGAGAAACACTTCCCATTTTCCTAATGCCTTATTAGATGATAATTCTCACTACAAACATTTTAAACATGTCTTCACCTTTGAATTATACAATAAGCACTCCAGAATTATGATTTTACATTTCTTAGGCACTTACCACCCATGCTTTTGCTTTGGATTATGGCTATTTTGATGCTAGTCTCTCAAACCCTTAATGATGAGGTACAAAAACATGCTTTAACATCATCTTTTTATTGTCCACATTGCCTAGCATATGCAGTCTAGTAAAATGTGAAAGACCATTTGTCAGTCCAATTTGCTGTTACCCATTAACTTATTTCCAGAATGGACAGGAGCCAAAACAATAACTTGTATGGTTATCTTTATATACTGTGTCAGATTAGAATTATCATGCATTCTATCCTACCTTGAATCTACTGTAGAGAACCAGGAAACAAAAGGAGATAGGCTACATGGGAAGTCAGTATAGAGCATCTAAGAACCCAGGCTTTGTAATCAGAGGAAATTGGGTTGCATCCCTTCTCTTCCATCCACTTGCTGAATGAACCTAGAGAGAGAAAACCATAATACCTAGAGTTATAGAAGACTTCACAGAACAAACATTAACCGACTCATGTTTTTGTCATACAGTCTACTAGTCCAACAGGATGAAATGTAGAAGAGTGGGGATATAGACAGAACTAAGGTAATTTCTAGGCTATGCATGAAAGTAGTCCTTTAGTTTGTTATATGTGCTTTGACTCAGATATATACTTTCCCTCTGATTGAACTACACTAGGGAGAAACCAACAGAAAATACTAAGAATTAATTATTAAGGTATGTTTATAAATATATATCTTTCATAAATATTCATATATTTATTAAATATTTAATTATTAAATTATTTTTGAACATTGTTTATGAAAGAATGTTCTTTGGCAGCCAAAATACACTCTCAAGTATAACCAGCTGTTTGAGAATCAGAGCATCATAGAAATACCACAGAACCTCCATCTCCTAAATCCTTTGTGGTGTTTTGAAGTTAAAGCACTTAAAACAGGTAGGAGGATGGAGTACTTTGCCCCACTTAAAAATATCAACAGGTAATTCGTTCCCTGAGAAGTTTAGTAATGGCTCTATATCAGAAAGTCCTTCATTTTGGTACTGGAACTAAAAATAATCAAAGTCCCTTTGCTATTTGGAAAGGTATAGAGAAACTATCAAAAGTTTTTACATATTTAGGCTAATTTCATATGTAGAATGGTAGGAAGGACTGGATGAATTAAAAGGATTTGGGGCTCAAAACATTTAGAAAACTGTTATTGGACTATCAGGAAGTAAAAGGATATTCAGCAGGTTTAGTGCTTGATTGCTATCAGGTAAGAAGAACTTATTGACAAATTAAAATTGATCCATTTTGGTCTCATCTCATAATTCCTTATGTAATTATTTGATGTGGTCCGTGGTTGGAAGGAAAGTAGCATTATGTCATTCACATTTTGCAGAACTGAATTTTGGAAAGGGCTACTTCCTGAAGTTTCCTTTTTTCCACTCCAGATTGTCCACCACTTTATCAGCAAATTATTTTCAATTCATTTGTTAAGCATTAAAAGAAATAAGAAGAAAATCCTGAAGGAATATGAAATTCGATACAATTTCACATTTAATGAGTACCTATGATGCTTCACCCATGAGCACCAATGAGATACCATAATGGATAAGTATCAAGGATTCAAAATGAAAAAGATATAATTCCTCCCCATAAGAATCTTTTTTAAAAGATTTACTTATTTATTTGAGAGAGAGAGAGAGTGCACGAGTGGGAAGAGGGGTAGGGGGAGAAGGAGAGAATTTCAAGTAGACTCTCTGCTGAGCACAGAGCCTGACTTGAGATTATGACCTGATCTGATACCACCAAACACTTAACTGACTGAGCCACACCCAGGTGCCCCCTCATGAGCATTTTATAATCTCAAATTGGAAAGGGAAAGCAGATTACAGAGTGCATATTTAAAGTATGCATATTTAACTAGATAAGGAGAGAGAGAATTGACTTATCCACTAATCCATTTAATAGCAAGCTCCTGCTATTGCCATGATAATGGAAGATAGGAAACTGTAGTTTCCTCATTCTCTGTTCCCACTTACTTCTCACAGCTGAACATCTCCCTGTGCTGCCTGTAATTCTCAAGTTTAAGGTTTATATTTTTTAATATAGCTTGGTCCCTACATCCAAGGCAAATGTCTTGGAACAACCTCTGAGTCTAAGGAATAACCTCTGAAGAAATTCATTTTCAATGTTAATTTGAAACTATGTGAGATTTTTACCTTGTATTTTTAGAACCTCCTTCCCCATGTAAGGTATGATTTCACTGTATAACAAAGTAGGAATGTGATCATAAAAGAACACATAGAGTAATTTTTTTTTTCCAGGGGTGGGGGCAATAAAGACTTAAGAAGATGTGGCCTATGAAGGAAACATCTCAAGAGCTTGATAAAAATAAAGCATATTATAGATTTTGGGGAGAAAACTTCCTTTGCCTTCTTAGGATCCCTAGCTAGATCTGAAAATTAAACTCACAAAGATGTATTAACAGGAGAAAAGCATATACATTATTTAAGTTTTATGTGACACAAGAGTCTTTATAAGGAAATGAAGACCCAAAGAAACAGTTAACTCTGAGCTGTTTTAATTAGATTTGATGAAGAATAAAAAGTCATGGAAAAACATGATAGGACAAAAGTGTATGGGCTAAGAGTAGTAAACTGGGGGAAACTTAGCAAGGCCTGTTTGTTCAGTATCTTCTCAGAGTCCCTCTATCTTCAGAGATAAAGATTTTTTTTTCTTCCAGGTACAGGGAGGGCAATTCTCACATGAGAGTCCTATCACCTGCTTCAGGGAAGGTAAGAATACTTATACCTGCCACTTTTCAAATTCCTTCAGCTTAAAATATTCAATATGCCAAGGTGCCATATTTAGAGGTAGCATGTTATAAAACCCATCATAGGCAAAGTAAGTAGTCTCCTACTATATACAAAAGTATATAGCATCAAATGCATGACAAGTTTAAAGAATGTAAGTAGACCAAGGTAGGTAGTGAATAAAACATTTGAGGGGAATTATGAGAGGTAAGGTTGAAAAGCTAGGTAGAGTTAGACTATGATGGTCCTTGAATGCCATGCTTACAAAGTATAGCCTCTGCCCTATAGATGGTGGCAATCATGAAGGGCTTTAAAACAATGGAGTGATATTATCGTATTTCCATTTTAGAAAGATAATCCTTAGCTGCCACCTCATGCCTCTGGCCTGGCAGAGGCTCTTTCCGACCAGAAAGAAAGCCATAAGAAGAGAGTATCTTGTGGGAACAGTGAAAATACAACTACCAGGGAATTCAAGGCCAAAAAGGATGCAGGTAAGCATAGGACAACTTAGATATTTTTATCACACTTCCTGGGACAGGAGATAATGGTGCCATTGGTATTTAAATACTTTTGTGAAGGATGAGAACTTTCCGGGCAGAAGCAGCAGGAATCAGCTGCTAAAATCTAAACCTAGAATCATATATTAGCATAGTTGGATGGGCTCCTAGTGATCATCTAGTTGAAAGGTAGGCAAATTATGCCTGCAGGGCAAATCTGGTCTATATTTTATATGGCCTTTCAGCTAAGAATGATTTTTACATTTTAAAAGTGTTGTAAAAGGAGAAAAAAAGAAAAAAAATATGTGACTAAGTATGTGGCCCATAATGCCTAACATACTTTCTATTTTGTCTTTTACAGAAAAAGTTTGCCACACTCTAAGTTACCCTCTTTGTATTATAGGGGATACATGTACATACATGCCTATGTACTCATCATATACATACATATTTATATCTCTGAAGGTTCAACCTTATGACACTGAACTACTTTTATTTCCAAAGTAATTTAAGTTTTTTTTAAATTTTTTTGTGGGAATTAGGGAGTGCCAAATTTGAATGCCTTTGCATGTCAGGCATGTTCCATGGTAAATTTGTTGCATTTTGTCATACATCACAACACCGCCCCTACCCCTTTCCTATTCTTTGCTAAAGGTGTCTTAAAATACTTTTGGAGAATCATTCGTCTTCACTGTAGTTTGGTTGGAGTTGACACCACCCAAGCAGGGGACAGGGATATGCTATTGGTATAAGCCAATAAGACACATGATCCAGTTCAAAGTACTGATTATCAGTCTCAGTACTTTATGTTAACATTTTTAGAAACAAAAATACTCACTTTTTTTTTCTACTGGATTTGAACATAAAAGAAAAAAAGCCTAGAAATATATATAGCCATCTTGACATAATCAGAACATAAGAATGAAGTCAACATGAGGGAGAAGAGGATTGAGAAATTGAAAGACAGTCTAGTGACATTGTTTGGAACTTTTGGATCAAGCTATAGTGGAAGCCTATGTTCCTGGACTTTTGATTAGGTGAACCAATAAATTCCTTCTGATTAAGTTGGTTTGAGCTTGGTTTCCTGCTATTTACAACCAAAAGGGTCAAACTCAGTGATTAGTAATTAGTGATTCACTTATGAATCATTTACATCTGCTTTTGTGCTATAGTGGCAGAGTTGAATAGTTATGACAGATTGCATGGCCTACAAAGGCTAAACTTTTTGCAATTTGTCTCTTTAAAGAAAAAGTTTGCTGACCTCTGGGCTAACTAAAATGGTGACTACCAGGAGTTTTCTGTTTAGCATCTTCCTATTGAGCTCCTAGGGAGGTGGTAAAAGTCTCATTGAAATTTATGGTTCTAAGACCAGAAATTGAAATATAGATAGGAAGATAACTATAGGGGTCATTTCTAACCATTCAGGGAATGATTCAGTGGATGAGGAATTTATTCATCATAGATAGGAGAAATTGTCCACTAGAAGATAGAATTTTGAATAAGTTGTTAATAAGTTGTTAATTTTAAAAAGTTGAAATGTTTTCTGACCTAAACTCTGGAGAAGCTATTTTACATTTCCAGCTGCAGAGGAAGGGAGTGAAAGGGGGCCATTAACATTTATTAATCCTCTGCAATATGTTAGATACTCTGCTAGATTTTATTCTCATATTATGTTTGATTCATCTTCAGATCAATCATATGTGTTAAATCATATTATTTTCCCCACTTTTATGATGAGAAAACTGAGATTTTCCCTTGCTCTACTCAGCTAGTAAGCACCAAAGCTGAGATTTGAACACAAATCAACTGGGTTCCCAAATTTATGCTCTTTCTGATATATCACAAGGTGGAAGAATCTAAAAGAACAAAACAAACAGAAGAAATCTAAAATTATCCTAAAAGTAAGCCATCTGATTTGTCTCATCTGAGTTAGACTGATCTATTTGGGAGCCTCATTAAACAAACATTATAAACTAATGGAAGATAGTTCATCTCCAATAAGAAGTAGCACTATAAAGGATTATACTGGCTCAACAGAATCAGTTTGTGCTGGTCTTAAACTAACCAGGATGTAGAGTGACCCCAATTAGTAGTAACAAAAGCCATATAATTATGGAAGGAGTCATTAAAATGAGGTAATGATGAATGACCGGAATATACCAAGGTCAGCTGACATCACTGGAGCAGAGGATGCTTTGGGATGGAACAAATAAATAAGCACTAGCCATAATACTCTCTAGTTCCATCCATGTCGATGTAAATGGTAGGTATTCCTCCGTTCTGATGGCTGAGTAATATTCCATTGTATATGTATACCACATCTTCTTTTTTTAAAACAGATTTTATTTATTTGACAGAGAGAAAGAGAGTGAAAAAGCACAAGCAGGGCGACTGTCAGAGGGAAAGGGAGAAGCAGGTTCCCTGCTGAGCAGGGAGCCTGATGCAGGGCTCAATCCCAGGGCCCTGAGATCATGATCTGAGCCAAAGGCAGACGCTTAACTGACTGAGCCACCTAGGCACCCTCACATATTCTTTATCCATTCATCTGTCGAAGGACATCTTGGATTTTTCCACAATTTGACTATTGTGGACATTGGTGCTATGAACATTGAGGTGCAGGTGCCCCTTCATTTCACTACATCTGTATCTTTGGGGTAAATACCCAGTAGTATAATTGCTGGGTCATAGGGTAGCTCTTGAGAAGTTATGGTAGTTAAATGAAGATGTCCAAAAGATAAGTAAGTTGCTCTGAAGAGGAAGAAAAAGGAAAACAGAGGTTGAAAGTGGTGTGTGTGTGTGTGTGTTTGTGTGTGTGTGTGTGTGTGTGTGTGTGTGTAAGAGAGAGAGAGAGAAAGAGAGAGAGAGAAAGAGAGGAAGAGAGGGAGATGGAAAGGGAGGGAGAGAAAGAGATTAAATAGTAGCATTTGACAATTCAGTTAGCAAGGGAAACAAAAACAGTAGAGTCAAAAATCACAGAGAATTTACATGGTTGAAGATATAATAAATTATTATTATTATAGCCAGTACATTTGGCATTGAGTACATTTGCCATACGAGGAGGATGGGGAGGTATTCCAGTTAAGTTTTCTTGAGATGGAGCTTCATAGCAGGCCTGTGCAACAGAAGCTGAAGTTAGAGAATGCTCTTAAGGACTAAATTCTTATTTACCTAATACCTGCACCTTCCATTTGCACTTAATCACCTGTCCTTTAAAATGTTAATATATTATTATTTATAAATGTATTAGCTTAGGGGCACCTGGATGGCTCAGTGGGTTAAGCCTTTGCCTTCAGCTCAGGTCATGATCTCAGAGTCCTGGGATCGAGCCCCGCATTGGGCTCTCTGCTCAGTGGGGAGCCTGCTTCCCCTTCTCTCTCTGCTTGCCTCTCTGCCTACTTGTGATGTCTTTCTCTCTGTCAAATAAATAAATAAAATCTTAAAAAAAACAAAAACAAACAAAAAATGTATTTAACTTACATATACTATTACATAAAATAGTAATTTTATACAAGTATCATAAGACGTATCTGTGACACCCTAAGAAACTTTGAGGAAATCATTATCATAGTTTTAAGAACTAAGAATGTGTTCTGTTTCCTTGTATCATTCACAATTACTATTGTGCTTCACCCATAGCAAGCAATTATAACTGTTATAATCAATGATAACTGTTGAGTAAATAAAATAATCATAATTTTATTCCTGTGTTTATGTTTGTTCTGTTTGGTTTTTATTGCAGAATAATCATTTGAATAACCAGTGAATCCAGCAATTGTATCTTTTTGAGCCTTAGCCTCTTCAAATGTTAAATGTAAAGTGGATTATCTAGGATCTTTTTTACAGCACTGTTGAGAAATAAGAATCACAAATGTCAAATAATTTGTATCCATAACATTCAACGACTTGTTTGGAAGTAAGTTGATCAGGTGATATTTTAAGTTAAGCTACTATGTTTTTCAAATCCTGTTGGTTACTATTTAAATAAAGATCTAAAGTAGAATCTTTTTTAGAATCATGCTGATGTATTTGGTACCAAACACCCCAATGAAAACTGAAAATACTGAGCAATACCTAGATGTTTGTATGTACTCAGGGAACCATTCCTATATACACAAAGTAACTGGATGTAACCATAGGAAGTCTGACTTCCAAGTACACATTCTTAAACTAACAGGTGTAATGTAAAAGAAGTTCCTGAACTTGGCAGAATGTTTTGGTTTTCATGTAGGGCCTTGACATAATAGAAGTTTAACCATGGAAAGCAAAGGTGCCCACTATAGAGTCTCTAGAAGTTTATTTCCCCATGACTTTGCAAATATCAATTCCTGTATTCATTTTTTTGCTGATAAGCTGTTTTTGATTATATTTTTATTATTTTCAGTTTTTAAAATTATATTAGTCACCATACAGTACATCATTAGATTTTGATGTAGTGTTCCTTGATTTATTGTTCGCATTTAACACCTAGTGCTCCATACAATCCATGCCCTCCTTAATACCCATCTCCAGTTTCACACATTCCCAAAATCCGTCCCTTCTAAAACCCTCAGTTTGTTTCCCAGAATCTATAGTCTCTCATGGTTCTTCTCCCACTCCGATTTCCTTCCCTTTATTTTTCCCTTTCTTCTCCTAATGTCCTTCAAGCTATTCCTTATATTCCACCAATAAGTGAAACCATATGATAACTGACTTTCTCTGCTTGACTTACTTCACTTAGCATAATCTACTCCAGTCCAATCCATGTTGATGCAAAAGTTGGGTATTCATCCTTTCTGATGGCTGAGTAATATTCCACTGTGTATATGGACCATATCTTCTTTGTCCATTCATCTGTCAAAAGTATCTCGACTCTTTCCACAGTTTGGTTATTGTGGACATTGCTGCTATGAACATTGGGGTGCATATGGCCTTTCTTTTTACTACATCTATATCTTTTGGGTAAATACCCAGTAGTGCAATTGCTGGGTCATAGGGTAGCTCTATTTTTAATTTTTTTGAGGAAGCTCCACATTGTTTTCTAAAGTGGCTGTACCAACTTGCATTCCCAATAACAGTGTAAGAGGGTTCCCCTTTTTCCACAACTTCTCCAGCATTAGTTGTTTCTTGCCTTGTCAATTTTGGCCATTCTAACTGGTGTAAGGTGGTATCTCAATGTGGTTTTGATTTGAATTTCCCTGATGGCTACCGATGAACATTTTTTCATGTGTCTGTTAGCCATTTGTATGTCTTCTTTGGAGAAGTGTCTGTTCATGTCTTCTGTCCAGTTTTTGACTCGATTATTTGTTTTTTGGGTGTTGAGATTGAGAAGTTCTTTACAGATCTTGGATATCAGCTCTTTGTCTATAGTGTCATTTGAAAATATCTTCTCCCATTCTGTGGGTTGCCTCTTTGTTTTATTGCCTGATTTCAAGCTATACTTTACAAAGCTGCGATCACCAAGACCGAATGGTACTGGCACAAAAACAGACACATAGATCAATGGAACAGAATAGAGAGCCCAGATATGGACTCTCAAGGCTGTGGTCAACTAATCTTTGAAAAAGTGGGAAAAAAACCTCCAATGGAAAACAGACAGTCTCTTCAGTAAATGGTGCTGGGAAAATTGGACAGCTATATACTGAAGAATGAAGCTCGACCATTCTCTTACACCATACACAATGATAAACAAAAAATGGATGGAAGACCTCAGTGTGAGACAAGAATCCATCAAAATCCTAGAGGAGAACATAGGCAGTAACCTCTTCGACATTGGCCACAGCAACTTCTTTCAAGATATGTCTCCGACGGCAAGGGAAACAAAAGCGAAAGTGAACTTTCGGGATTTCATCAAGATAAAAAGCTTCTGTACAGCAAAGGAAACAGTTGTTTCCTGTATTTAAATAATGTACTTGTTTCTTCATACCAGGAAAAATGAAGAACACCGAACCACAATTTAGCTCATGTATAGGAAAGTGTAACTATTTCTGACAGTTTCATAAGTTTTGAAAGCATCATTATCAAACAAAACTCTAAGAAATGAGAAAATGTTTTTGGTTTTATACTTTTGTTTTTGTATTTGTTGTTGCTTAACCAAATCACTGCAGTTAACTGAGAACATTTAACAAGGTCCCCAGCACATTTAAATATATGCTTTTGGAATATCAAACCATTTATAAATACTGATGGAAAATAACAACTAAAGACTAAGAGGAGTTGTGGTGAAGGGATGCAGTTAAAATTAGATTCTCCACTTACATTAAAATTGTTAATTTTACCACAACATAATTTCCTGTCTATCAGAAGATTGACTTTCTTTTAAAAATATTCCCTAAATTATATATGCATCATTAAAAATAGTAGTGATGGTTCAATGTATTTGGGAAATTATCATCTAACATGAATAAATCTGATGCTTAATGGATAGGATGATGTCATCACCTATTGAACTATTAAATCAGAGACAGCTAAGTAGGATTTTTTCTTGGACCCTTTAAATCATTTAAATTCAAGTGTTTTTGCTCATTTTTTCCCAATAGCTAGATTTCAATATGCATAGCTTATGGTAGGTACTAATATATTTAAAATGTTTCAGGCACTGAGTATACTATATCACAAAGTCATTTTCTCCAAATTAATAAGGCAGAGCTTTCAACTTTGTTTAATTTGGCATGTAGACAAAAGTACTGAGAGATAGCATAAGGCACTCTGACTCCACCCTTCAGGCCAGGCAAACGTGCAAACCATTCTGAAGCTCTTAGAACTAATTGTTAAGCAGCATAGATGCCGCTAAATTAGAGGAAACTAGAAGGAGTCAGTAATCTAGAAACCACAATTTGATTGGAAATAGGAATATCATAATGGACACAATTTTCTTACTGTACATTACTAAGGCATGGTAAAGCAAAGGGAGAGCAAGTGCTTCTGAAACAGAAATCTCTGATTGCTTTGAGAAAGAAAGCCAACAAAATATGAGTTTTATCAAGTTTAGCAGCATTTTACTCCATTCTACTTTAAGGAGTATGTTAGTTGCATAATCATGATTTTTCTCTTGCCCATTCTTTATGATGCATATGAAGAAGTCTCCTGTGTGTCTGTTCTGGCTGTTTTCAGTGTGTTCTTTTAAAATATTGTTCAGTAGTAAAGAACAAGCAATTTTGTCTGCCTAGATGCCTGACTTTCTATCCCTATCAGCTCTGGCTTTTTACATTTTTCCTGCAGTATCTACTGATAATGTGCTTGAAAAAATACCCATGGTACCAGAATGCCTGTCTTGTATAGCCAGAGGTATGTGGTTTTTCAAGATAAACTATAACATAACATTGTCACATTTAAATCTCAGGTTGTGTAGTCTAAGGGTAAAAGCTTATCAAATCTGTACATTATACAAGATGTTGGCAATATATAAGATGCTATCTTCCATCCATCAGGGAAGGAGTACACAGGCTGGTGAAACTTGGATGAATAACCAAATGATGATTAGGCATACATGGTGAATGGGTGTGCAGAATCAACACAATCCATGAACAGAACTTTGCTCTAATTGACTGATGTCTGTACTAGTGTTTCAATGCATGTTGGTTAAGAACACTGTCGAGACTGATTCTCTAGAGACACATTCTTGCAAAGTGGTGTTTAGCAATATATATATGTGTCTGTCAAGTTCTACAATTTATCATGGTTTTCGACAGTAAAAGAAATGTTTACCAATGATAAAATATACTGGGGAGTGGGTGGAAAACACACAGGTGAAAGGAATGTCTTTATTCCTGTTGCTACCTAAGTTGATTACGAATACATAATCAGAAAAATAGAAAAGCTCATTTCCTCACCTTCAAAATGGCACCCCTCATAAAGCAGCCATATTAGAGATCAGAGGGCAAAACAAGAATGGAGGCAGAGGCTAAAGATAAAGGGGAAAAAGAAGATACCATCAGAAGAGGAAAGAAGTAAAAGGAACGAAGAACAGCTGGAAAAACATGTGAGATGATGGTGAGCCTGTAATTTAGTTTAAAGGCACAGGACTGGAACAGACTGACAAGTGAGTCTGAGACTGGAAGAATGGCAAGCTGAGAATTGCTGTTGATGTTCAGCTTATTCCTTCAGAGAAGCTCTATGAGGTATGTCTCAGAGGGATCCACAAAATAGCTACCTGCAAAGTAGCTAAGAGCTGGAATACTATACTGGTCTCTTTCATCATCCTTCTTGAAAATAGAAGGAAAGGAGTATTCCTGGTGGTATGTTTAACCTGCATTTCTCTAGCTTGGGGGTCTTTAAGGGAGGGTGAGTTATAATGACAGCAATTTCTGATTCTGAGCTTAGTAAAAATTGTTAGAACTCTATCCTTCAAGTCCTTCCCTTACCACCTAGCATACACCTTCTCAGAGATCAACACTATAATTGTCCTGAGCAGCTGCTAGTGCTTATTTATTTGTTCCATCCCAAAGCATCCTCTGCTCCAGTGATGTCAGCTGACCTTGGTATATTCCGGTCATTCATCATTACCTCATTTTAATGACTCCTTCCATAATTATATGGCTTTTGTTACTACTAATTGGGGTCACTCTACATCCTGGTTAGTTTAAGACCAGCACAAACTGATTCTGTTGAGCCAGTATAATCCTTTATAGTGCTACTTCTTATTGGAGATGAACTATCTTCCATTAGTTTATAATGTTTGTTTAATGAGGCTCCCAAATAGATCAGTCTAACTCAGATGAGACAAATCAGATGGCTTACTTTTAGGATAATTTTAGATTTCTTCTGTTTGTTTTGTTCTTTTAGATTCTTCCACCTTGTGATATATCAGAAAGAGCATAAATTTGGGAACCCAGTTGATTTGTGTTCAAATCTCAGCTTTGGTGCTTACTAGCTGAGTAGAGCAAGGGAAAATCTCAGTTTTCTCATCATAAAAGTGGGGAAAATAATATGATTTAACACATATGATTGATCTGAAGATGAATCAAACATAATATGAGAATAAAATCTAGCAGAGTATCTAACATATTGCAGAGGATTAATAAATGTTAATGGCCCCCTTTCACTCCCTTCCTCTGCAGCTGGAAATGTAAAATAGCTTCTCCAGAGTTTAGGTCAGAAAACATTTCAACTTTTTAAAATTAACAACTTATTAACAACTTATTCAAAATTCTATCTTCTAGTGGACAATTTCTCCTATCTATGATGAATAAATTCCTCATCCACTGAATCATTCCCTGAATGGTTAGAAATGACCCCTATAGTTATCTTCCTATCTATATTTCAATTTCTGGTCTTAGAACCATAAATTTCAATGAGACTTTTACCACCTCCCTAGGAGCTCAATAGGAAGATGCTAAACAGAAAACTCCTGGTAGTCACCATTTTAGTTAGCCCAGAGGTCAGCAAACTTTTTCTTTAAAGAGACAAATTGCAAAAAGTTTAGCCTTTGTAGGCCATGCAATCTGTCATAACTATTCAACTCTGCCACTATAGCACAAAAGCAGATGTAAATGATTCATAAGTGAATCACTAATTACTAATCACTGAGTTTGACCCTTTTGGTTGTAAATAGCAGGAAACCAAGCTCAAACCAACTTAATCAGAAGGAATTTATTGGTTCACCTAATCAAAAGTCCAGGAACATAGGCTTCCACTATAGCTTGATCCAAAAGTTCCAAACAATGTCACTAGACTGTCTTTCAATTTCTCAATCCTCTTCTCCCTCATGTTGACTTCATTCTTATGTTCTGATTATGTCAAGATGGCTATATATATTTCTAGGCTTTTTTTCTTTTATGTTCAAATCCAGTAGAAAAAAAAAGTGAGTATTTTTGTTTCTAAAAATGTTAACATAAAGTACTGAGACTGATAATCAGTACTTTGAACTGGATCATGTGTCTTATTGGCTTATACCAATAGCATATCCCTGTCCCCTGCTTGGGTGGTGTCAACTCCAACCAAACTACAGTGAAGACGAATGATTCTCCAAAAGTATTTTAAGACACCTTTAGCAAAGAATAGGAAAGGGGTAGGGGCGGTGTTGTGATGTATGACAAAATGCAACAAATTTACCATGGAACATGCCTGACATGCAAAGGCATTCAAATTTGGCACTCCCTAATTCCCACAAAAAAATTTAAAAAAAACTTAAATTACTTTGGAAATAAAAGTAGTTCAGTGTCATAAGGTTGAACCTTCAGAGATATAAATATGTATGTATATGATGAGTACATAGGCATGTATGTACATGTATCCCCTATAATACAAAGAGGGTAACTTAGAGTGTGGCAAACTTTTTCTGTAAAAGACAAAATAGAAAGTATGTTAGGCATTATGGGCCACATACTTAGTCACATATTTTTTTTCTTTTTTTCTCCTTTTACAACACTTTTAAAATGTAAAAATCATTCTTAGCTGAAAGGCCATATAAAATATAGACCAGATTTGCCCTGCAGGCATAATTTGCCTACCTTTCAACTAGATGATCACTAGGAGCCCATCCAACTATGCTAATATATGATTCTAGGTTTAGATTTTAGCAGCTGATTCCTGCTGCTTCTGCCCGGAAAGTTCTCATCCTTCACAAAAGTATTTAAATACCAATGGCACCATTATCTCCTGTCCCAGGAAGTGTGATAAAAATATCTAAGTTGTCCTATGCTTACCTGCATCCTTTTTGGCCTTGAATTCCCTGGTAGTTGTATTTTCACTGTTCCCACAAGATACTCTCTTCTTATGGCTTTCTTTCTGGTCGGAAAGAGCCTCTGCCAGGCCAGAGGCATGAGGTGGCAGCTAAGGATTATCTTTCTAAAATGGAAATACGATAATATCACTCCATTGTTTTAAAGCCCTTCATGATTGCCACCATCTATAGGGCAGAGGCTATACTTTGTAAGCATGGCATTCAAGGACCATCATAGTCTAACTCTACCTAGCTTTTCAACCTTACCTCTCATAATTCCCCTCAAATGTTTTATTCACTACCTACCTTGGTCTACTTACATTCTTTAAACTTGTCATGCATTTGATGCTATATACTTTTGTATATAGTAGGAGACTACTTACTTTGCCTATGATGGGTTTTATAACATGCTACCTCTAAATATGGCACCTTGGCATATTGAATATTTTAAGCTGAAGGAATTTGAAAAGTGGCAGGTATAAGTATTCTTACCTTCCCTGAAGCAGGTGATAGGACTCTCATGTGAGAATTGCCCTCCCTGTACCTGGAAGAAAAAAAAATCTTTATCTCTGAAGATAGAGGGACTCTGAGAAGATACTGAACAAACAGGCCTTGCTAAGTTTCCCCCAGTTTACTACTCTTAGCCCATACACTTTTGTCCTATCATGTTTTTCCATGACTTTTTATTCTTCATCAAATCTAATTAAAACAGCTCAGAGTTAACTGTTTCTTTGGGTCTTCATTTCCTTATAAAGACTCTTGTGTCACATAAAACTTAAATAATGTATATGCTTTTCTCCTGTTAATACATCTTTGTGAGTTTAATTTTCAGATCTAGCTAGGGATCCTAAGAAGGCAAAGGAAGTTTTCTCCCCAAAATCTATAATATGCTTTATTTTTATCAAGCTCTTGAGATGTTTCCTTCATAGGCCACATCTTCTTAAGTCTTTATTGCCCCCACCCCTGGAAAAAAAAAATTACTCTATGTGTTCTTTTATGATCACATTCCTACTTTGTTATACAGTGAAATCATACCTTACATGGGGAAGGAGGTTCTAAAAATACAAGGTAAAAATCTCACATAGTTTCAAATTAACATTGAAAATGAATTTCTTCAGAGGTTATTCCTTAGACTCAGAGGTTGTTCCAAGACATTTGCCTTGGATGTAGGGACCAAGCTATATTAAAAAATATAAACCTTAAACTTGAGAATTACAGGCAGCACAGGGAGATGTTCAGCTGTGAGAAGTAAGTGGGAACAGAGAATGAGGAAACTACAGTTTCCTATCTTCCATTATCATGGCAATAGCAGGAGCTTGCTATTAAATGGATTAGTGGATAAGTCAATTCTCTCTCTCCTTATCTAGTTAAATATGCATACTTTAAATATGCACTCTGTAATCTGCTTTCCCTTTCCAATTTGAGATTATAAAATGCTCATGAGGGGGCACCTGGGTGTGGCTCAGTCAGTTAAGTGTTTGGTGGTATCAGATCAGGTCATAATCTCAAGTCAGGCTCTGTGCTCAGCAGAGAGTCTACTTGAAATTCTCTCCTTCTCCCCCTACCCCTCTTCCCACTCGTGCACTCTCTCTCTCTCTCAAATAAATAAGTAAATCTTTTAAAAAAGATTCTTATGGGGAGGAATTATATCTTTTTCATTTTGAATCCTTGATACTTATCCATTATGGTATCTCATTGGTGCTCATGGGTGAAGCATCATAGGTACTCATTAAATGTGAAATTGTATCGAATTTCATATTCCTTCAGGATTTTCTTCTTATTTCTTTTAATGCTTAACAAATGAATTGAAAATAATTTGCTGATAAAGTGGTGGACAATCTGGAGTGGAAAAAAGGAAACTTCAGGAAGTAGCCCTTTCCAAAATTCAGTTCTGCAAAATGTGAATGACATAATGCTACTTTCCTTCCAACCACGGACCACATCAAATAATTACATAAGGAATTATGAGATGAGACCAAAATGGATCAATTTTAATTTGTCAATAAGTTCTTCTTACCTGATAGCAATCAAGCACTAAACCTGCTGAATATCCTTTTACTTCCTGATAGTCCAATAACAGTTTTCTAAATGTTTTGAGCCCCAAATCCTTTTAATTCATCCAGTCCTTCCTACCATTCTACATATGAAATTAGCCTAAATATGTAAAAACTTTTGATAGTTTCTCTATACCTTTCCAAATAGCAAAGGGACTTTGATTATTTTTAGTTCCAGTACCAAAATGAAGGACTTTCTGATATAGAGCCATTACTAAACTTCTCAGGGAACGAATTACCTGTTGATATTTTTAAGTGGGGCAAAGTACTCCATCCTCCTACCTGTTTTAAGTGCTTTAACTTCAAAACACCACAAAGGATTTAGGAGATGGAGGTTCTGTGGTATTTCTATGATGCTCTGATTCTCAAACAGCTGGTTATACTTGAGAGTGTATTTTGGCTGCCAAAGAACATTCTTTCATAAACAATGTTCAAAAATAATTTAATAATTAAATATTTAATAAATATATGAATATTTATGAAAGATATATATTTATAAACATACCTTAATAATTAATTCTTAGTATTTTCTGTTGGTTTCTCCCTAGTGTAGTTCAATCAGAGGGAAAGTATATATCTGAGTCAAAGCACATATAACAAACTAAAGGACTACTTTCATGCATAGCCTAGAAATTACCTTAGTTCTGTCTATATCCCCACTCTTCTACATTTCATCCTGTTGGACTAGTAGACTGTATGACAAAAACATGAGTCGGTTAATGTTTGTTCTGTGAAGTCTTCTATAACTCTAGGTATTATGGTTTTCTCTCTCTAGGTTCATTCAGCAAGTGGATGGAAGAGAAGGGATGCAACCCAATTTCCTCTGATTACAAAGCCTGGGTTCTTAGATGCTCTATACTGACTTCCCATGTAGCCTATCTCCTTTTGTTTCCTGGTTCTCTACAGTAGATTCAAGGTAGGATAGAATGCATGATAATTCTAATCTGACACAGTATATAAAGATAACCATACAAGTTATTGTTTTGGCTCCTGTCCATTCTGGAAATAAGTTAATGGGTAACAGCAAATTGGACTGACAAATGGTCTTTCACATTTTACTAGACTGCATATGCTAGGCAATGTGGACAATAAAAAGATGATGTTAAAGCATGTTTTTGTACCTCATCATTAAGGGTTTGAGAGACTAGCATCAAAATAGCCATAATCCAAAGCAAAAGCATGGGTGGTAAGTGCCTAAGAAATGTAAAATCATAATTCTGGAGTGCTTATTGTATAATTCAAAGGTGAAGACATGTTTAAAATGTTTGTAGTGAGAATTATCATCTAATAAGGCATTAGGAAAATGGGAAGTGTTTCTCTTGGGTATTTTTGGGTTTGGTGGTAAGAAAATCTGAGGGACAAGTCACCATTAGTATCCCTTCCTATGACAGGAAGCACAAACTGCCATTCCAAGAATAACAGGAAGTGGATCATACTTTGTCAGTGCTTCAGGGGTCTACCCAGATCTATTATTTAATGTAGTGGTTAGAGAATCTGGCCCATTGTTATTGAAGTCCATTTCCTACAAAGCTACTTTATAGAAAAATGGGTTGACCAAACGCAAACATTATTTTCCTTTTCTACAATCACGTTGTAGAATTCTATTAACTACCAGAAGAAACAAAATGACGATGCTTATTGTACTATAGTTTTCAGACAAAAACATAGTATTCAGATCTGCAGATCCCAATGATTTTTATTCCAATATGCTATAAAAATTGGGTCAAAGTTTTTGTGGGGCCATATCAGGGTATATTTATATATTTTCCCCAAGAGGAAAGAGATGATACTGGAAATGAAAGCCATCCAAGGTAACTTCTTCACAGATACAGATATAGATAGATAATATTATGAAATTTTTTCCTATATGTAGGGAAATTGAAAGAAAGAATAAGTGAACTAATATCTATAATGACTTGGTGAAAACCAAATCCTATTAGAGTAAACTTACTTCTTTGTGCAGCAGACTTAGTAGACTGAAATAGGGACTTTTTTGAGGCTTTCAATTCCACCCTGCTAACACAATTAATGAAATGGGAAAGTGTGGTATGAATCACATAACTATTAAACAGGATCATATTTAGAAAGTATCATCAATGAAGGTAATATAATAATTAGGGATTCAGAGCTTCCAGTTCCAGATTCTTAGAAAAAGACTCTTCTGAGATTTGTAACACCATTGCTACAAGTTGGGCAAGAAATCAAAGGATTATACCTATACTTGCTAATAAGTCAGAACTTTGTCATGCAAACAAAAATTATCAAAGAATTATAGGAATGACAAGCGACACAAATGGGCTTTCAGATTTTGTACCTTGTACTTAACAGGAATTCAACAAACATTTGCTGATAGATTTGATTCGTATGTTTTGGTGTCATAGCTGTTAATCACTCATTCATTCCACATTCATTTAGAGAGGGCTTAATACATGACAAACACTATTCTAGGTGATAGGAATCTAGAGTTGTCTAGCAAGCAGAGGAATTCGTCTTCATTAGCTTTTTGTCTGAGATTAGACGCAGTAGGACTTTACTGATATCTTTGTGTAACATGATTTCTAGTTATTCAAGCACTAAAAACCCAGAACACAGACAAAAATAATTTATTTCTAGTACCTAGCCCTAAGATAGCCACTGGGCTTATTAATTGGCATCAATATCTCTGAAGATGTTAAAAAATATATTTTGAGCTAAATAATTCCTAGTACTTTTAACTAAACCAGTACTGTAACTTCAGCCCTGAGATAAACTCATATCAAATCAAATGTACAAAGATGTCAAATATTCCTTCCAACTCTGTTGCCACTTCTACTTGATGTAAAAATTTTCCAAGCATACTAAATTGTTTGACTCCAAATCATGGTCTTCTCTTGCTCCTTTCCATCTCCCAGACAAGTCAGAGGCTGAGCAAGAAGTAATCATTCAAGATCTCAAATACAGATGATGCATTTTCTTGAGTATAACCCGATCTTAAACATATGCATGAATCTGTAGATCCATCTCTAAAAGATGTGTCCCTGCTCAGAGACAGAAAGATATCTTTAGACCTAGGGCGACCAACCATGCCACATTGCTCAAGACTGTCCCAAGATTCAGCACTAAAACTCACACCTGGAAAACTTTTCAATCCCAGGCAAAAGAAGACAGTCAGGCACATTAAACTTCATTTAGTCTTATTTTGCCAAAAATTTTTGTCAGAGTATGAAATAGGATTCCATGCATTAGAATCACTTTTTCCCCATTAATGTGTTAGTTGGATTTACTGCAATGGCAGGAAGGAGGCAGGCAATCTACCTCTGATATTTATTTTTTAACAGCTCTAATCACTTTACCAATTTATTTAACTGTCTTCCAGTGTACACATACCATCGTTACAGTCATTGTGAACTCCCTTTTCAATTCCTATATGTAAGCCAGTTCACAATAAACTTACAGATGATTTTTCTTTTTTTGGCAAGCTCTGTTATGTCATCAGGAATCTGATTTCTGTCCTTTTTCCCCCTATGTTCATTTATTTTGTTACTTAAATTCACATGTGAGTGAAATCATAAGGTATTTGTCTTTCTCTGACTACTTATTACTTCTTTAAAAAATTTTTATTGAAATTCAAATTTAATTTAATTAACTGTACTATTAGTTTCAGAGATAGAATTTATTGATTCATCAGTTTCATACAAACCCAGTGCTCATTATTTCAAATACCATCATTAATGCCCATCACCCAATTAACCATCCCCTATCTACCTACCCTCAAGCAATCCTTAGTTTGTTTCTTATAGTTAATCATTTCTTATGGTTTCCCTCCTTCTCCGTTTGTCTTTTTTTTTATTTTTCCTTCCCTTTCCCTATCTTCATCTGTATTGTTTCTTAAAATCCACATATGAGTGGAATCATATGGTATTTGTCTTTCTCAGACTGACTTACTTCACTTAGCATAATACATTCTAGTTTTATCCACATCATCGCAAATGGCAAGATTTCATTCTTTTTGATGGCTGAGTAATATCTCATTATACACCTATGCTCATCATTCCTACTATTCTTTGTTAATTTTTGTTTTCATGAATATGTCTGTGTGTGTGTGTGTGTGTGTGTGTGTGTGTGTGTGTGTGTGTGTGTTTGTATACATACCACTTCATCTTTATCTATTCATTTATCAATGAACATCTGGGTTCTTTCCATAGTTTGGTTATTGTGGACATTGCTTCTCTAAACATTTGGGCACATGTGCCCCTTCGGGTCACTATATTTGTATCTTTAGGGTAAATGCCTAGTAGTGCAATTGCTGGGGTGTAAGGTAGCTCTATTTTCAACGTTTTGAGGAACCTCCATACTGTTTTCCAGAGTGGCTGCACCAGCTTGCATTCCCACTAAGAGTGAAAGAGGATTCGCCTTTCTCCGCATGCTTGTCAACATCTTTCATTTCCTGACTTGTTAATTTTAGCCATTCTGACAGGTGTGAGATGGTATCTCATTGTGGTTTTCATTTGTATTACACTGGTGCCCAGTAATGTTGAGCATTTTTTAATGTGTCTGTTGGCCCTTCGTATGTCTTCCTTGGAGAAATGTCTGTTCGTGTCTTCTACCCATTTCTGGGCTGGATTACTTATTTTTTTGGTGTTGAGTTTGATAAGTTCTTTATTGATTTTGGATACTAGCCCTTTATTTGATAAGACATTTGCAAATATCTTTTCCCATTCTGTCGGTTGCCTTTTAGTTTTGTTGACTGTTTCCTTTGCTGTGCAAAAGATTTTTATCTTGATGAAGTCCAAATAGCTCATTTTTACTTTTGTTTCTCTTGCCTTTGGAGGCGTGTCTAGCAAGAAGTTGCTGTGGCCAAGGTAAAAGAAGTTGCTACCTGTGTTCTCCTCTAGGATTTTGATGGATTCCTATCTCACATTTAAGTATTTCATCCATTTTGAGTCTGTTTTTGTGTGCGGTGTAAGGAAATGCTCCAGTTTCGTTCTTCTCCATAAGGCTGTCCAATTTTCCCAACACCATTTGTTGAAGAGACTGTCCTTTTTCCATTGGATAATCTTTCCTGATTTGTCAAAGCTTAGCTGACCATAGAGTTGAGGGTCCATTTCTGGGTTCTCTATCCTGTTCCATTGATCTGTGTGTCTGTTTTTGTGACAGTATCATACTGTCTTGACGACTGCAGCTTTGTACTAGTGCTTGAAGTCCAGACTTGTGATGACTCGAGCTTTAGTTTTCTTTTTCAACATTCCCCTGGCTATTTGGGATCTTCTCTGATTCCACACAAATTTTAGGATTGTTTGTTCCAGCTCTGTGAAAAAGATCCTTGGTATTTTGATAGGGATGCATTGAATGTGTAGATTGCTTTGGGTAACATAGACATTTTCACAATGTTTATTCTTCCAATCCATGAGCATGAAATGTTTTTCCATTTCTTTGTGTCTTCTTCAATTTCTTTCATTAGTGCTCAGAGTACAGATCTTTTACCTCTTTGGTTAGGTTTATTCCTAGGTATCTTATAGTTTTTGGTGCAACTGCAAATGGGATTGATTCTTTGAGTTCTCTTTCTTCTGCCTCATTGTTAGTGTATAGAAATGCAACTGACTTATGTGCACTAACTTTATATCCTGCCACTTTGCTGAATTCCCATATCAGTTCTAGCAATTTATTTGCTGGAGATTTTTGAGTTTTCCACATA
>JAPYYM010000780.1:0-14295 GCA_028534135.1 Potos flavus
TCATCACTAATCATCACCACCATCACCACCATCATCAGTATCACTAATCATCACCACCACCATCATCACTAATCATCACCACCATCACCACCATCATCAGTATCACTAATCATCACCACCACCATCATCACTAATCATCACCACCATCACCACCATCATCAGTATCACTAATCATCACCACCATCACCACCATCATCAGTATCACTAATCATCAACACCACCATCATCACTAATCATCATCACCATCACCACCATCACCATCATCACCACCATCAGCATCACTAATCATCACCACCATCATCAGTATCACTAATCATCACCACCATCACAACCATCACCACCACCATCATCACTAATCACCACCATCACATCATCATCATCATCACTATTGTCATTGCTGTGGTCACTGTCCTTGCCATTGCTGTCATCATCATCGTTGTTACCATCTTGGAAGGTAATCCCTTTCAAGGAAGGAGAGTGGAGAGATGGACAGGAGAGGATAATATTGAGAAATAATCGTATGTCAACAGGATGAACGAGGAGAGAAGGAGAGATTTGATAGTGTAGGAGAGGGAGGGGCTAGTTGTAGGAACAACATGGCTGTTTTTTTCTCTCTGATTTCTTCTCAAGATTTTTTCTTTATCATTGGTTTTCAGTGGTTTGACTATGACGTGCTTGTGTGTGTGTGTGTGTGTGTATTCATCATGTTGGGGGTTTGCTGAAAGTCTCAGACCTGTAATTGACATTTTCTTCAGTACTTATTAAAAAAAGATTTTATTTATTTTTTAGAGAAAGAGAGTGAGCGAAGTGGGGGGGGAGGCAGCAGGAGAGGGAGAGACCGAATCCTCAAACAGACCCCGAGCTGAGCGCCGAGCCCGACGCGGGCCTCCATCTCACGACCCTGAGATCACAAGTGAGTCGAAATCAAGAGCCGGACGCGCACCCGACGGAGCCCCCCAGGCGCCCCTCATCAATACGTTTGAAGAGCATTTGGCTCTGGTTACAAATATCTCAGGCCGCCTCAGGCCATTCAGACACTGCTATAAAATGTAGGTTTTATTATTACTCAGATATGGCGAGGCCACCAGCTCAGAGGACGACATCGTTAAAGGGACAGCTGGTTCCACTGCCCGAGAGAAGGGGGCATACCCTCCCACGCAGGGCCACCCGGGGAAGCACTGGGGTTGGTCAGGAGGCAGAGGGTGCAGGGGAAACCACAGGCGAGAGCCTTTACTGTGGTTTTCATGGGAAAACCAAGGTGGGCTCCGGATGGGCTGGTTTGGGTAACTCCAGTGGGCTGTGGGGCGCCGGGGTGCCCCTAGTTGTTTGGGGCTGGCCTCGGGGTGACTGGGGCAGAGAAATCGTGTCCGCAGTCAGAGAGCCCAGTAAGGCTGGTGGCTGGGGTGCGGGGCATGGATCAGTTGGTCTGTTTATGAAAAATGCCCCTGAGTCGTTTACCATCTCAGGGACTTAGTGAGCCCAGCCCGCGGTGCAGGTGAGGCCCGCACAGGAAAGCGCCAGAAGGAGACAGGCTTCATGCAGACGCTTCTCACGTTCTGAAAGTCTTCGAGCTCTTTGTTCTTCCGATGGAATCATTTCTATTGATCCGCCTTCGGCTTGCGTCTCCTCTACAATCTGATCTGTTGTGAAGCCCATCGAGCAATTTAAGAAATTTTTCAGCTACTGTCTTTTTCAGTTCTGGGATTATTGTCTCGTTGTTGTTTGTAGTTCTGCCTTCCTACTGAGATTCCACAACTAACCACGCCATATTTTTGTTTAAACCCTGGACATATTTATTATCATATCTGTTTCTAAAGTGAGTTTCCCGGCTTTTTGCCTGGTGACTTTTTTACTGGAGAGCTGCTGTAAGGGGTACGTTGTCGAGACTCTGGGTTCTGTTGTCTTCCTCTGAGAGGTGTTGCTTTTCGTCCGGAGCAGCGGGCTGGGGGTTCCCGGCTGCTCACGTGAGCTTGGGTACTCTGGTTTCAGTGCCTCCTGAAGGCGGGTCCGGCGGAGGCCTGGGGCTTTCCGCAGCCTCTACCTTGGTCCCAGCTGGTCTCCTCCGTGGCCTTGTGGGCTTGGTGTGGGCTCCGCGAGGGCGGGTCTGGAGCAGGTCTCCCGGGAGGGGTGGTGTCTCAGCAGCCTCCTCGGGAGCTGACCGGGCCTTCGACCCCGGAGGTCCCGGGCTCCATCATCTTCCAGGATGGCTTAGCCTACGAGACGTCCATTCGGCAGCAGCCTGGGACGAGGGTCTGGGTCCTGCCCTGTGCATGCACAGCAGAGCCCTTGACCAAGACCTTTCGGGGAACCCTGCGCTGACCTGCAGACCCTTCTCTCTGGAACCCTGCCCCACACACTCCAGCGGTCCCAGCAGCCCGGACTGTGGCTTCCGCATCTCGGCTCAGCCCGACCATGCGCGCCGCCGGGGCTCTGCCGACTGCACGGAGGCTGGGAACTGTCCGTGGGCAGAGGGTGGGCGCGTGTGGAGCCCCCCTCCCTCCCTGCCCTGCAGGGTCACAGTCTCAGGGGCCTGAGTCCAGCATCTGAAAACAAGGCCTCACGCTTCCTGCCCAGGGCCGCGGCGGCGATGGCAAGGGTACAGAGGGCCTTGGCAGGAGAGTGTGGGGCGCAGCTGCAGGTACTAGCCGGGGGGGGGGGGGGGGAGAGGGGCGGGCTGATGGGGGGAGGGAGAATAAGCAGGCAAGGGGGCAGGGACTTGTAGGTCCCGTCCTGCTGTGGAAGGAGGTTAGTTCCTTGGTCGTGGGGGGTGGGGCGCGGAGCAGGGGAGGGTGAGTGCCGAGACTCAGGGTCCTGGGGGGCGGGGGCTGTGGCCGAGAGGGCCCAGGCTGCGGCCGTGGGAGGGGCGAGGGCACCGCGTGGTCAGCAGAGGGCTCGGAGCCCAGAGGGACGGGCGGCCTCGAGCGTCAGTGTGCCTCTGCCTTGCCCGAGCTGCTGGAAGGAATACCGCACGCGTCTGGGCCCAGAACAAACTTACTTTCTCAGGGTTCGGGAGGCGGGACGTCCGAGGTCAAGGCGGCGGCCAGGTGGGTTTCTCCCGCGGCCTCTCTCCTGGGCGTGTGGATGGCCATCCTCTCCCCGCGTCCTCACACCGTCGTCCCTCTGTGCGTGTCCGTGTCCTGAGCTCTTCTTATGAGGACACAGTCCTACCGGATTGGGGCCACCCCGTGCCCTCCTTCAAACTGACTCACCCCTGTAAAGTCTCCGCTTGCGCGTATAGTCACATTCCGAGGTCCTGGGGGTGAGGACCGCAGCACGTGGATTTGGGGAGGGGGTCACAGTTTAGCCCATGGCAGTGAAGTCGTCAGCAAGTGACGAGGGGTCCGGGTCCCAGCCTGGCGAGGAGGGCAGTGAGGGGTGTGGTCCTTAGCCGTGACCTTCTGAGGAGCTGGGGTATTTGAGGGGCATGGAGGACGCGCACCGGGCAGCCCGGTGGGGCGCGGCGCTGGGGGAACCGGGCGTGGGAGGACGCGAAGGAAGCCGGGGCTCCTGGGAGAGCTGGGCTCAGCTGGACAGGGTGGGGGCGGGGTGGGGGATGGAGACACGTGGCCGTCGGTGCACCCGTGGGTGGCAGCGTCCGCCTGGGACCCTGGACGCCCGGTGACTTCTGCCCCCAGCACAGCTGTCTCCTGATGCCGGGGACCCTCTGTGTCCCCCGGACCAGAGACCCCACATGAAGGGACAGGGAGGTGGCCTCCCGGGTCGTCTGCACGGTGGGAGGGACCGTCCCTACCCTTCCCTGCTGTTTTAAGCAAGGCTGGAACGCCACGGGGTATTTCAGGAGACTCAAGCCACCGGAGGGTGCCCGGCTGCGACCCCCACAGGAGGGGCAGCGGGAAAGCGCCGGGGTCACGGGGGGCCTGCTTCAAGCCGCCTGGGGCTTCGGGCGTCTCCGCGACACTGTCTTGAATCCCCTCGCCTGAGCCGGTGGCCAGGAAACGACCTCCAGAGCCTGCGCCCCCATCGGCGTCCCCTGCACGGCCGCCTGGGGCTCAGGGGCAGGGGAGGCAGGTGCGAGCTGAGGGCTGGGCGGGGGAGCCCCGTCTGGAGCCCCGGCTCCCTGTCCCCAGCCCTCACCTGCCTCAGGGCTGCTGGCAGAGTCTGTTCTGTTTCCTCCCAGGGACACATTCGGGTCGTTTCCTCGTTGAAGGTCGCGTCAGAGCCCACCCTGTCCGAAACGGACGCCCGCCTGGCTGGTCCAGGCCCCGAGAGGACCCGACGGGACCAGGACTGGGAGGCGCCGGGCTCCTCTGGCCCCCGCTCCATTGCAGGGGAGCCCGCGAGGACCCCCGCCCAAGCCGGCGGGCGATGCCCTCCCTCCAGCCCCGAGGCCGTGCGTTCTCGTGGGAGGAGGAGGGAGAAAAATGACTCTGGGACTCGGGCAACTTCAGCAATCAGCTCCTCGTCAGGCAAAGAAAATGCTTCTTAATGTTCAGATTAATTATTGATCAGCCCCGCGCGTGCCTGATTGCCGCTTCCTGTCGGCTGACGCAGGGCTCCCGCTGTGGGCGCTGGTGGAGCAGCGGGACCCCTGGGCTGGTGGTGACACCCCATTAGTCCCCTTCTCCCTGCCTGTGCGGGAGGTGAGGCTGCTGACGGGGGCTTGTTTCTGCACCGGGGAGGAGAACCGACGCCGGCTGGCCGGGGACAGCCCTCGCTGGCCACGGTGATGTGTGTGACGGCCCCGGCGGGGGCGCCGGAGGCTGCGGCCAGCCCCCTCCCCTAGAATCGCCCGGAGGTGCCCAGGGCCAGCACCCAGGACCGCGCCAGTGGCTGGTGATCTGTACCTTGGGTTAAAACAGAATAATAGGGTAAAGTACATTCTTCTTATTTTTTCATTCTTATTCCATTGTAAAATATCACACAGAGAAGCACATAAATCTTAAATGCAGGTGCTAACGAGGAACTCGAAAGCAGGCATCTGGATAAGCGTCACCCAAGGCCTGAGAGGCTAGATTGTGCTCCTGGCCCCCGGGCTCCCCTTCCCCTCCAGACCCTCCCTCTCTCCCTGGTCCCCTCCTAGGACACCAGCAACTGAGCCCCTGAGCTGTCCCTGGGGGGCGGATTTTATACAAGGGAAGTGACCCATGATCAGCCCTTGGTTTCTTGTTTTGTTCTCGTCCCGTTTTGTCAGGACAAGCAGCCCGCCTCCGCGTCTCACGGCGCATCTCTCGCGGGTGTCGGGTTTCTCTAGTTGGGGTCCGCACGTGGGTTGCGGCGTCCATTGCATGAAGACCCCGCTGTCTATTTACTTTGATGATGAAAAACGGGGCTGCTGCCACCGTTGGCCGCCCCGGGAGATGCCGCTGCAAACGTCCTCGTGCGTGTTTGCTGGGGCCGCGTTCTCCGGGGAGTGGAGATGCTCACGGTACCACGCGTCTCCAACCCAGAATTCTAGGTAATGCCGGCCTGAGTTTCAAAAAACCAGTCGATCTGATTTTTTGGAGAAGTTTTAGGTTTGCAGAGTCCTTGAGCGGCATGCACAGCGTGTTCTCATAGACCCCCTTCCCCTCACGGTTTCCGTGGGACGAACGCCTTGCTCGATCCGCGTGCTACGTTGGGGACGTCCGATGAACCAGTGTCATTACTGAAGTCCTCGGCTGACACGAGGGCTCAGACTTGCGTCGAGCTTTCTCGTGTTTTCACAAAGGTATAAAGCCGTGAATCTCCCACCCTCGTATCATCTGGAATTGTTTCCTTGCCCTAAAAGTGCCTCGTGTTCCACCCCATCTGTTTTTCAGAGCGACTGTCGCCGGGGACACTCCCGCCAGCGGTGACCGGAGTGGCCGGAGGGCAGTACTTGGTATTGTTGGAATTTATAATCTCTGCCTGTTTGGCGGGTTGGGGGAGCGGGATCTCGTTACTGCGGTTTTATCGTGCTTTTCCTTGACTTCTCATGAGATCGGGCACCTTTTTATGCGTTTCTTCGCTATGTAGCTTTTCCCTTCTGCGCAGTGGCTGATGGAGTCTTTGGAGGATTTTCTGACTCCGGACTGCCTCTCTCTTTCCCGTGGATGTTCCCCACGTGTCCTGGACGCGAGGCCTCTCTGGGGTACGTCTTCCCCGGGGACACGGAGCGTGTTTTCACTCTTATTATAGGGAATTCCCGGGAAAGCAGTTCTTGAGGCTAATGGGGCCGAATTTATGAATTTTTCCTGTTGGCGAAAGCTTTTCGTGTCTTCTTTAAAACTGCTTTCCCTGCTCAGGGGTCATGACGCCATTATCCTGCGTTATCTTCCAGAAGCTTGGTATCTTGCTTTTTCCACCGAGGTCGATGCATCTACTTGGAGCAGGTACTGGGCACCGCGTGGGTGGAGCTGCGGGCCCGTTTCCACCCGGAGAGCCCGCTGGCTGAGCAGAGTCGCCGCAAACTCATCTGTTCTCCACGGCTCTGCGCTCCCGCCTCGGCCACAGGGCCAGGGGCCACCCGCTCCCCAGCCTGCGTCCGGGTCTGCGTGCCGCGCCGGGGCCTGCTTCTCTGCCTCTGCACGGCGTCCCGCACCTCGGGGGCCCTACAGCCCGGCTCTCTGGCAGACCCCGTTCTCCCCGCTCTCTCCTTCCACACAGGGTCGGGGGTTCCGGGCCCTTTGTAATTCCACGTGCCTTTCGGTCTCAGCTTGTCAAGCTGCCCGCAGACGCAGAACCAGCCCCGCGGGGGTTTTGGTTGGAATTTCATGGAACTTGGGAAGGGCAGGCGTCTTCATGACGTTGTGTCCCCCAACACGTGAGCATGATTTCCCTCTCTCTAGCTGGTGTTCCTCAGTTTCTTGGAATATAACTTCAAGTCTACCGAAGCCGTGCGTGACTTTGTTAGACATACTCCTTGATATCCAATGTTATTTGATGCCTTAAAATTACACATCTACTTCGATGGGGAGAGGCACTTGGAACATGTGCGTCCCCTCGAAGGTCACTGTGGCCTTGGAAACGATGTCCGAGGGTCGGCTCTCCACCTGACTCCTTCTCTCTCTGGCTGCACACTCTCTGCTGTCGGACGGGTCCCCCTGGTTCTAGTTTTTGGTTATTTTTCAGATTTAAACATTTTCCTTTTTATTCCCTTCCCCCCCCGAATCTGCTCTGACAGGTTTTGTAGCTTCAACCTCTTGCAGATAGGTCTGGATTTGCTTGTCCCTGAAGCGCCGACGTTTTGTATCTTGTGCTTATAATCCCGGCCCGAGGGGCTCTGCGCACCTGTTCCTGGGGTCTGGTCCCTGAGTTGGGTTCCCAGTGTGTGGGGCTGTCCCTGCGGGTTAGAGATGGCATTGGAGGAGCAACCGGTAGGAGTAATTTCTGCTCTCCCGGTGCCCGGAGGGGCCCTCTGTCTGTTCTAGGCCGAGTTCAAGGCCTGCGGTTTGCTGGGGCAGGACCACCAGGGCCACCATGACAAAGCATGAGCCCACACAGGGCTGACCTGCTTCCGGCCCCCCCCCTTGCCCGTAGGCAGAGCTCTGGGCTTGTCCCCGTGCTGAGCTGGTAGGTCTTCAGCCACAGGGTCCCCAGAAGCTCAAGCTCTGGTTTGCTGCACCCGTGATTCCCGTGGTAGAAATGCTCCCACAGTGGCCGCTCCAGCCGTCGTCCCTGGGCGGCCCGTGCCTGCCGCCGCGTCCAGGGGCCGGTCGGCGCGGCTGCCCTCGCTCAGCCTGCCGGGGTCTTTGGAGCCAAAACAGGCTGGACCACCGGGCTTCCACTGCTGGCCGCTGGCCTGCTCCGGGGCTGGGGATGGTGATTCACGCCTCACTGTTTAAGCAGTTCTTCTGTGCTTGGGAGGAGACGGAACCTTCCGGACAGCCTTATTTAACTGCTCCGGGGAAGAGGGGGTCCCGCTCGCCCAGCCTCTTCCTGTGAACAAATGTGTCCAGATCTCCGTTTTCAGAATAACGTGTGGTCACTGTAGGGAAAAGTGGAAAATACAGAAGAAGGAAAAGCAAGAGACAGTGCTCCTACCCAGTGAGAGCACTGGACGTTTGGGGGAAATTTTCTCCAATCCTTGTATTATTTTTGTGTTTACGGGGTCGGCAAGGGCCCGCGCTGTGCACCCAGGGGGCTGTGTGTAGAGCGCCGAGCAAGGCCAGTGCTGACCGCTGGCTCGTGGCCTTGCCTAAGCCTCCCAGTGTCTCCGAGCCTCTGTTCCTCAGCTGCTGAAGGGACTGTCCCCTCCTTCCCTCTGGCTGCTGACACCGAGCGGCTCCGGGACGTCCCTACAAGTGGAGCAGACGCAGACGTGCTGTTGTAAATGGCCGTGGGGACCCGGCCCTGCGACCCGGGGTTCCAGGGCTCGGGCCAGCTGTTGGCCTCTTTGGAATCCTGGGTTTATGGGGAGCCTGAGCCTCATAAATGTCAAAGAATGCATTTTCAGCAGCCCAGGAATCGGAAAATGTGTCTCCGAGGGCAGCATTCTTTCCACCGCGCACAGCTGCCTGGCTCCCGTTTCTATCCTTGAGCCATAATTAGCCCTCGCCTCTGACCCTGAATTCCTGCCTGGGCCAGAAATGCGCCGCGGTGGCCAGCACTGTGGTCCTCGTGGCACCGTGTCCCTTCCGTGCTCCCCTGGGCCATGGCAGGTGGGAGAGGGGCCCAGAAGGCACGGGGGGAGGTTTGGGGGGTCCCTGCCGTGGCAGACATGGGCAGTACTCGGGGGCCACGCGGCTGTGGGGTGCGTGGTGCAGAGATGCAACCTTCACTCTCCCCGAGGGGGTGTGGCCTGAGCCCCGCCCCGTGTGGGGGGCGGACAGACCACCAGGTGGGGACTTTGGGGTCAAATGCCCCGGTGCTCCCACTCAGGACAGCTGCTTGGGCCCAGGACGGCGGCCGTCATTGGAGACACCTCCCCCGCCCCCAGACGGTGCTTCCACGGACATGGCCTGGGGCGGTCACCTCTCCTGTCACTGGGGCAGCTGGGACAGGGCAGGAAGCTAGGCGGGGGTGCTGGGGGTGCCGGCAGGGGCTGGGACGGCTTCTCTCCGGCGGCCCGTCACCGTGATCAGACAAGCCGTGAGACCAGCCCCAGCGGCCGTGAGCGTCCTCTTTCCACACTTGCCCTCCTCACCCCCTTGGCGGCCCGCGGCCCCGGGGAGGGAGACGGCAGCCCTTCCGCAGCGGGAGTGTGGACACCGTGACAATAGCCGCACGGCCACCCCAGCAGCTGGCACAGCCGGGGCCCAGCAGCCCCGCGTCAGCACCGCCCTCCCGGTCCTGGGAGGAGGAAGCGAGGCCTGGGCATGTGAGTGGCCTGCCCGGGGTCGCGGATGTTCCGGGAAGCCAGGGCAGGGGCCGGCCCGCGTGTGCGCCCTCACCCTGGTCCCTGAGCCGGCCGTCCCCGCGCTCCCGGCCCGGAGCTCGCCTCTGGGTCCTGGCTCGCTCCCGTGTCGTTCACAGCAGCGGGCAGATGCCGAGGTCCTGGCACCGGGCCGGCCACGGAGTGCACCTCGACCGCCGTGAGAACACGGGATAAAAGGGAAGACCCTATCTCCTAGGCCTTCGGGGGAAACTGAGGCCCTGGGGTGTCAGCGAGTCGCTCATTTCTGGGAGCGGCAGACACGCCCCCCGCAGCAGGAGCCCCTTCCTTGCGTCTCAGCCCGGCTGCGGCCGCTCCTCCCTGGCCAGGGACCCTCCCTCTGCTGGGGGGCGGCTGCCCAAGGGCGGGGTCAGCGTCTACACCATCTGGCCTCAGCAGAGAGCCCATGTGGACGGAGACGCAGCCCGGCTTGTGAGCCCCTGAGGGACGCCGGCCCCGGGCTGGATGTGAGACAAGCTTGTTCAACGTGCCGACACCAAGGGTCAACGTCGGCAGTGAGGTCACCGCGGCCGGCCCGGGAGGCGCTGCCGTGTGCCACGCCCAGCCCGGGATGAGACCCTGTCATTGGAGACGGCGCTGGTCACCGGCAGGGCGGGCTTGGAGGCCGCGGGGCCTGCAGAGGGAGCAGGTGGAATCACGGCATGGACAGTGTGATTTTTGTCCCATCTTTCTGGGGGACCCAGGCGAAAGCTGCCTTCCTGGGCTTCTCCTGGCTGGGGCTCCAGGGACGTGGGCACTGGTCCCCACCCTGCAGCGTACAGGGGTGCCATTGGGACGTAGGGGTCTGGGGGGGCAGCGCCTCTGGTGGGGCTGAGGTTAGGGGGTGGCCTGGCCAGGTGCCAGTGTCTGCTGCTGGCTGTGTGACACCCAGGAGGGGACAGCGGTCCAAGGGCCCCATTCCGCGCCGGGACTGCAGAGCCTGACTTGTAAGCCTCCCGCAGCCATGGTCTGGAGGGGAGCACAGCCCGCAGAGCCTCAGGCCCGTTTCTCAGAGGGTCTCCTCTCAAGAGGGGTCCTCGGCCTGGCTGCCACCGGCCTCCTCCTGCGCAGCCAGGCCCGGGCCCTGGGGCTGTGTGCTCTGCTCTTGGAGTCCCTGGCTCTCTTGGGTCCCTGGCTCCCAGCCCTGTGCTGGGCCCGACGCTTGCCACGGTGGGAAGACCCGCCCGGAAACGCCGGGAGGAGCCTCGGAGGGGGTCCTGGGTGGGCTCTGGGCGGGCTGCTGGGTGGGCCCTGGGCGGGCAGGCTGCGGGCTGCTGGGTGGGCTGCCCTGGGCATCAGCGGCCACGGGCTCGGGGCACCCAGAGGAAGGCGGGAGGGCGACAAATGGGCCCGGGTAGCCACCCAGAGGGAGGAGTTGGGCTCTGGGACGCAGAGCTGAGGGTGGAGAGTCGGAGGCCTGCTGCGTCGTCGTCCCGCGGTGGCCGGGTGAAGGGGACCGCGGCCCCGTGCGTCTGGAGGTGGATGGCGCGCAGGTTCCTCTGGGAAAGCTGCCGGGGGGTGGGGGGGCTGCGGGCTCGTCTGTCCTGCTCACCCTCCGCCTGGGGTTGGGGGGGCTGGGGGGCGGCCAGCAGGCTCTGCTCCAGGCCCTGCAGGGGGGCGGCTTCTCCTGGCTGGCTTTTCCCAGCTTCAGCATCTGCCTCTGCCGCCCTCCGGGGCGCCGCCGTCCTAACAAGGGTTCGAGGGGACAATAGCTTGCAGCAGCCTGATTTGCACGTAATTTGTTCCTTCGTGGAAGGAAGCACCAGGCTCTTAAAAGCCTCGGTAAATGCCTTTAAGGGACTAGACAGCGCAGGGCCGGGAAAATCAATAGCCCTGGATCCCTCATCAGGCTTGCATTACTGGGCCCTCCCTGCTGCGCAGGGCGATTTGGATGTCATCGAAACCCGCTCCGCTGGTGGGGGCAGGGGGGGTCTGTCCAGGGAGCACGCCGGACGACGACGGGGTGCTGCGGGGAGCAGCGGCCCTTCCCAAGGCCCCGGGCCCAGCCTCTGGGGGAGGGGGACCCCCGGAGCTCCCGTCCCCTCTGCCCAAGGTTGTGGGTGCCCAGGGCTCCCCAGCGCCGTGGAGGAGGTGGCTTCCTGCCGGCCGAGGAGCGGGGACCAGCCTTCCTCGTTAGTGACAGCCGCGCAGCCAGCGGGCAGGAGAGCTTTGCCGACCGAAGACGGTTTCCTGCGGTGGCCGGGCTCGGAGCCCTGGGGCGGGCCGAGTCCTCCCTCGGGTGCCGGCAGCCTCGCTCCCCACCAGGGTGCAGTGCAGCCAGGACGTCCCGGCGATCCCGAGGCTCAGGGAAGGACGGGGGTTTGTGTCTGAGAGCTGCTATCACAAAACGCCCCAGTCCGGCGGCTTGAGCCCCCCGCGTTTCTGTGTTCACAGCCCTGGAAGCCAGCAGGAGAGAAGCGGGCCTCGCGGGCGGGTTCCGCGTGGGCCTCTCCCCGTGTCCTCCCGTGGCCAGCCCCCCCGTGCACGGCTGTGTCCTGATCACCTGCTCTTATGAGGACGCTGATCCTACTGGGCTGGAATCCACCCCAGGGACCTGGCCTTCACTCATCACCTCGGCAAAGACCCCGTCTCCACGTACGGTCACATCTGCAGGTCCTGGTTAGGACGCCGGCCTGGGAATTTTTGCGGGGGACACGATTCAGCCCATCCCAGGTGGGCAGTCAGATAATCCTCTTATGGGTGGGCCAGGATTACTGTGGGGCCTGGGGGGCTCCTGAGCAGGTTCTGCCTCCCTGCCACCTGTGTCTCCAGGCCCAGAAACTTCTAGTGTGCGGCGGACCAGCCACGTTCTTGCTCAGAGGCACTGCTTCAACCCACTGTCCAGAAATCTGGTCCCCAGGGCCTTTCCTGCTCTAACGTTCAGCTCCCCACACTCCTCAGTGTCGCTGTGCCCACCCCAGGATTTCCCACGCCCAGCCTCCGCCAGACCTCACCCCACCTGCTCCCCCACAGGCTCCAGGTGCCCCGAGCCCTGCTGTCCCGTATATCTTGCCCCCTGGGCAAGCACCCCGCCCCCCCGCCCGCCGCCAGAGCCCACGTAGGTTCCTTCTTGTATGTGAGGTCATGCAATCCCCATGCCCAGAAAACTAGCTGTGGGGAGGGAGTTCTGCCCACTATGACCCAGCCACAGAGAGGGGTCAGCCCTGGGACACAGGCTGGCCGGCTGCCTAAGGGACACTAGCTGCCCTTTTCCACTTGAGAGAGGCTGGACCCCTGCAGCTGGCCCCAAAGGCAGGGCTGTGGGGCGAGGGCAAGCCTGGCCGCTGCCTGGAGGAGGTGTGCTCAGTGCTCGGCCTCCAGGCTCACTGTCCACTTCCCAACCTCACCTGCAGGAGGGAGAGATGAGGGGCCGTACCCGATGGTAGAAGCTGCCTTCTATTCCCCGCCAAGCCTTGAGCAGACTAAATTGCAGTCTGAGTTTTGTAAAAGCAAATTAAATGTGCATAAAAGAATACTTCAGTGCATTAAAGTTTTTGAAGCGGAAATAAACCAGCCGCTTGCTCAAGGATTGTTTTGGGGGAATTTACGCCCACGCCACCCACCCCACATTGGGCAGAAGGAGCTGGGAGGGGGAGGCAGAAGGGCGGGCTGGGCAGGGGGGAGGCGCGCTGTCTGTGCCCTCGGACAGCTGTGCCTGGTGACAGCAGAGAAGGTCCTGCCCTCAGGGGCTCCTGCCTCCCCCCACCGTGGGTCTGCCTGGGGGAAGTGATGGCCAGCTGGGGGACAGTCCTTGTTGCCACACTGAGGCTGTCCCTGTTGGGCATGGGTCTCAGGCCCAGCATCTCACAGACCCTGCCGCTGGCCCTGGATGACGGTGCCGTCTCCTACATATTTCAGGGGGAAACTGAGAGTGGGCAGATGGGATCTGCCATCCAGGGAGACCAGCAGGACAGAGGTGGGGCCATGATAGGGACTCAGGCCTTTCCAGCCCCAAAGTTCACCTTCTTTTCCTCCTCTGACCATCTGGCTCCCACTAGAAGGTTGTGGAGAAGATTCCTGGAGACTGTTAGGAGGACCTTGTGGCCTTAGGGGGCACTTGCCCAGTGAGTGAGGTGTAGAGGACAGTGAGGTTGTCCTGGAGGGGACCTGCAGCCTGTGGGGAAGCAGGTGAGGTGAGGCCTGGCAGGGGCTGGTGGAGGTGGGAGTATGAAATCCTGGGGTAGGCCCATGTCCCCCACGTGGGCAGCTGGATCAGAGGCCCTGAGCACTGGGCCCTGTGTGGTTCTACGGAGGTCTCTTTGGTCCATGAGAAAGGAAGATGGGACTGACCCTGGTGCCTACCAGGTGGGGGGTAACTGAAGGCAACTGGGGTCACCAGAGGGCAACACTGGCTGGGCAGGCTGGAGTTCTGGGTGAGGCCATGAGAGCACTGGGAAAGACGGGGGGATAAGAATGAGGGGATGAGGGAAGAAGGAAGACAAGGAGGAAGAGGGAGGGAGGGGATGGAATAGAGGGGGAAGATAAGTAGAAGTCACCATTACTAAGGACAGAGGGAACCCCGATTTGGGTAAAGAATTAGACTGTGTATCCCGAGGGCCCTTTTAGCCTTCACCTAGTAAGGCAGCTCATCCATCCATTCATCCACCTGTTAATCCATCATCTACCTACTCACCTGTCATCCATCCACCCATCATCCATCCATCCGTCTGTCTGTCCAACTGCCAACATCCATCATCATCCATCCATCTATCCATCCACCCATCACCCATCCATGCATCATCTATCCATCCATCACCCATCCATCCATCCATCCACCCATCACCCACCCATCCAGCCATCTATCTATCCACCCATCACCCATTCATGCATCATCCATCCACCCATCACCCATCCACCCATCACCCAACCACCCATCACCCATCCATCCATCCATCCATCCATCCACCCATCACCCATCCACCCATCACCCATCCACCCATCACCCATCCATCCATCCATCCATCCATCCACCCATCATCCATCCACCCATCACCCATCCACCC
>JAPYYM010000781.1:0-14293 GCA_028534135.1 Potos flavus
GAGGGCGGCCGCAGAGCCCGGCAGAGCTGGCCTGGGAGGAGGGGCATCGCTCGGCCTCTGCCAGACCGGCGCGCTCAGGGAGGTTGCGGGGACCCGCGAGGACCCGGGTCCGGCCCTGGAGACGCATCGACCCGTTAGTCCAGCGTAGCGGCCGCTAGGAGGCAGTGGGGTTGGGGGAGGGGAGGCGGCCGATTGATCGCGGGCGGGAGCCGGGGGCGCGGGCGCCATCGATCCCGCAGCCCCGCCGCTCCGCTGGCTGACGGAGGCGCTTTCTGGCGGCGCGCTCCCCACCGGGCCGGCGATGCCGGGATAAGTGGGAGCAATTGGGCCGGGCGACGCCGAGGCACATCTACCCCGCGCGGGTGCCGGGCCCGAGCTCGCCGCAATTAGGACTGAGTGTCTAAATCGGCCAAGTTCACCGCGGAGCATGTCCGGCGCCTTGTTTACCGCAGAGACGTGCTCTGCCGGCTGCCCGCAGCCGCCTGCGGGGCCTGTGTCCGCGGGCGCGGGGCCTCGGGTGTGCACAGGGGGCCTCGCGGCGCCGGGCGCTCTCCCCCGCTCAGGTCGGCAGGGAGGAAGAGGCGGCAGCACAGCCCGCATCCCTTTGCCCGAGCCAGCCCTTCCTGGGTCCAAGCACCTGAACTGTTCAAGGATCCCTCCCCTGGTTCTGTGACCCCAGGTGGGAGCTGTGCCTGCTCGGGCCTGGTTCTCTGCACCTCCGGGGGACAGTGGCCCTCTAGCCCATGGGTTGTTGAAGGACTGAATGGGATCTTGTATAGAGAGGCTTAACGCCCAGGTCATCAGCACTGAGCTCTCCGTGAAGGCAGGACTCGAGTGGAGAAGTTCACAGCTGCATGCCCAGTGTCAAGTAGACGCTCAGACAGTTGGTAGATGCTCCACAAATATGCGTTAAATAATTGAAGGAATAGGAACCACTAGTACTAATACAAGATAGCTCTCATTAGTGGGCAGCCCTGTGTGCGAGCACATGGTAGGGTCACACACCATTTAATACCTACTTGGAGGCAGGTGGTGTTATGTCCGTTTCACAGTGGAGAAGACTGAGGTCCGGGCAGTTGAGGACCTTGCTCCAGGGTCCCCAGCAAGTGAAGAATCAGGGCATGAACACAGCCCCTCTGGTTTCATTCCCAGTTCCCCCACTCCTACCATCATGTTCACAGCTGGGTTTACAGACCCAACTGCGAATTACAGTTTAGCCTCTCAAGTGTCTTGGCTAAAGGCTGATTATTTCTTTGTATATTTTACCAAAATCCATCTTCAGACTGTATTGTCTTTCATCCACTCAACAATAATCTACAGGGAGGAGTGAGTGTGGTGTGTGTATATGCATGCGTGCACCTGGGAACACCCCGAATGGACTGAGTGTGGTCCCTGCCTTCTAGAAGCAGGAGGACTGGGAAAGCAGGTACGGTCTTTGCTGGCTGCCATGACAGAATCCCATAGACTTGGGGCCTTAAACAATAAACGTTTATTTTCCAGTTCTGGAGACTGGAAGGTGCCATGCAGAGTTGGTTTCTGGTGAAAGCTCTTTCCTTAGGTTCCCGATGGCGGCTCTCTCTTTGGGCACACACAGAGAGAAAGCTTTCTCTGATGTCTCTTCCTCTTTTTATAAAAAACATCAATATTATGGAATTAGGGTCCCAACCTATGACTTCACTTAACTTTAATTACCTCCCTAAAGGCCCTATCTCTAACTGCAGTCATGTTAAGGGCCAGGACATCAACATATGAATTTGGGGGGAGGGAACACAATTCAGTCTATAATAGTAGGGCAGCGAGAGACAGAGGGACAATTATAGCTCACGCCCTTAGTAAAGGCTAGCACAGATGACCAGCAAAGTACTATGGAATCCAGAGAAGGGAGGAGCTGACTTCTGCAGGGAGGGCTTGGAAGCTAAATCCTAGAATCATAGCAGAGCAGAGTAAAGTCAGAAGAGACAATGTAATCCCACCATCTCATTTGTCAGATGGAGAAACTGAGGCTCAGAGAAGGAAAATCATGATTGCAGTACTGCCACAAAGAGACAGATGGCCACCATCTTCTTGTACCCTTAGGCATCACTGCTGCTATTTTCCTGGTTGCAGTAGGTGCAGGATGTGGGGGGGAGTGGGGGTGGGGGGGTGGGGGATGGGGCGGCGAGGCAGAGCCAAGAGTTGAAGCTCCTCTATCCATTGTGTTCCAGGGAAGATGACTGAGGAAGGAGGGTTGGTGGGCTGGGCCCTGAGTGCGGAGCCTGCAGCAAGCAGGGAGGGGTGGAAATCTGGCCCTGAGGGAAAAGACCTAATTTGCCCCCACCCTCCCAGGAGCCTCCCCCTCCTTCCTCTTCTACCTTCACCTGGAAGCAGATGGGCCAGACTGACTGTGGAAGCCAGAGATGAGCATGGGACCCACAAATATCTTCTCTACCCTGTGATAACCTGTAAAGTAAGATATGCCTTGGAAGGATTTTAAACAGGGGAAGAGGAGTACAGTTAGAAAGTCATCTTTAGGGGCACCTGGGTGGCTCAGTCATTAAGTGGCTGCCTTTGGCTCGGGTTGTGATCCCAGAGTCCTGGGATCGAGCCCTGTGTTGGGCTCCCTGCTCTGTGGGGAGCCTGTTTCTCCCTCTCCCTCTGCCTGATGCTTCTCCTACTTGTTCTCTCTCTATGTCAAATAGATAAATAAAATCTAGAAAAAAAAAAAAAAAGCCATCTTTACAGGAGCGCCTGGGCAGCTCAGTCAGTTAAGGATCCAGCTCTTGATTTTGGTTCAGGCCATGATCTCAGGGTCATGAGACTAAGCCCCCACATTGGGCTCTGTGATTAGCAGAGTCTGCTTCTTTCCCTCCCCCCTCTGCCCCTCCATGCACAGTCTCCCCCCACCTCAAAAAAATAACTAAATCTTTTTAAAAAGTCTTCTTTTACTTACTAATTCATCCAATCATTATTTATTGAGTGCCTACTATGTGCCATTTAATATACAGTAGCCAGAAAGACTTATGTATTTTGAGTATTGACTGTGTGCCAGGCACTACACTAAGTGTTTTATGTGGATTTTCTTATTTCCCCATTTAACAGAAGAGGGAATTGAGGCTCCAGCCAGTGTTAACTTGCCCAAGGTTGCACAGGTATTAAGTGGGCAAACCAGAATTCCCATCCAGGTGAGTCTGGCTGCAGGCTCTGCTCTCTTCACCATTAACCTGTCCAGCCTCCCAAAGCTCCTGACAGCAACTTCCTCAATAGGGACAAATACAGATGAATTGCAGAGGTGTGAATATATGCGCCTCTTGGTTCATCACATAAATTAATTCAAGGTGTCATTATTCTGCCCACTGGTGACAAGCTGGAATGGCTCACTAACCACCCACGATGTAGACTATTTCTGACAGAGTCAGACCAAGTGGGAGCTGATGTCAGCAACCAGGGTCATGTTTATTCTGGATTCTGAGGCCCCGTCTCTCTATCCCCTGTGTGTGCTGTGGGTGAATGTCTACATCACTTCACTTAGTGGCTTCTGAAGGCATAAATTGCTCATGGAACCAAGCAGTCTTGATATCACTGGGAAAGAGAAGTAGAAAACTTGCAAATGGACTTGGGGCCTATCTCCCAGTAGCATATGGTTCCTGACCATCTCCCAAGGGCCACAATTTATGTCACGTGGACCTAGGATATAGGCTTGGAGGGAAGAAGGATGAAGGAGCCAGTTCTTGCTTTCAAGTGGCTCCTGGGCCAATGATGGAACTCAGAGCTGTATACACATATAGTCTGTTTATTAAACCAGGAGAGTTGAAAGTGTATAAGCAGAAACCAACTTCATTTCATCTCCCTCAGTCACCTCAGGGTCTGTGTACTCTGATCCATTCTCTTCTACATCGTGACAAAATCTCAAAAAGGCCCCATCATTTTCCAGGCTTTTTCAATCACATCATTTTGTTTCCATAATTTTTTTAAAGATTTTATTTATTTATTTGAGAGAAAGAGCATGAGAGGGGAAAATGTCAGAGGGAGAAGCAGACTCCCCAAGGAGCTGGGAGCTTGGTGCAGGACTTGATCCCAGGACTCCGGGATCATGACCTGAGCCGAAGGCAGTAGCTTAACCAACTGAGCCACCCAGGCACCCTTGTTTTCATAATTTTAAACTACTATCTAGTACAGCTCTTTTGCTATTTACCAGATAAAATTTTGGCCCTCCCAGAACCTTGTCTAAGGGAATAGTAGGTGACAGAAAAGGGGCATTCTATATGTCTTACTGTTGTCACTTGAGTTCTGTGCCCTCAGATGACCAAAGTACACTTATCAGCCAGGGCTGTCCTCCTCCCCCACCTTTCTTTTCTGGGACACTTCTGTGGATTCCATCTTTGGTTTAGGCAGTGCCTCTCTTCCAGGTGGCCTATTGAATCTCCACCCTGGACTGGTTTCCAACAGTCTGCATGTAGCAAGCTGTGGACCAAAGGCATCCACATCCAAATCCTCCTGGCACCTTGTGGCCATGTTCCCTTATATAGTGTGATTAAGTAAGGATTAAGGTAAAGATCTTGAGAGGCAGAGATTATCCCAGACTATTTGAGTGGGCCCAGTATTATCACAAGAGTCTTTACAAGAGGGATACAAGAGGGTCACAGTCAGAGAAAAGATGTGGGAACGAAAGCAGAGGTCAGAGAGGAGAAAAAATGCTATGTTGTTGACTTTGAAGGCAAAGAAAAGGGTCCATGAGTCACAGATGAAGGTGGCCCCTAGAAACTGGAACAAACAAGAAAACAAATTCTCCTCTGGAGCTTGTAGAAGGAAGTCAGTCCTACGGACCTATTTTGGACTTCCGACCTGTGGAACTATAAAAAAAAAAAAATGTGTTGTTTTAAGCTACTAATTTTGTGGTCATTTGTTACAGCAGCAATAGGAAACTAATACACCACCCTTCTGCTAGGGTCCCTGAGCCCTTCCAGGAAGGCCCCTGGACAGAATTACTTTAAGATGACATCAGGCTAGCTGTCTTCCAAAGGATCCACATCTGGTTCCCAGAAAACCTATCCCTGGACCCCAACCTGCTGAAACTATAGCTTGCAACCATTGTGGGTCACTCTCCTGTCCACCACAAGGGGGCAGCACCAGCCACAGCTGCTCATTTTTTTTTAACTTACTTTCTCCCCCACCCCACCCCACTCCCACCATTTTGTAGATGGCAAGTTTAATAAGCAAGAAAACTTACATATGAGCTTGCCTTGGGCAGCCACAAGGACAAGTAAATTCCTGCCCACCAGAGTCTTAAAAGTTTATAAAATCACATATTTAGTCCAAATGGTCTCAACACCTTACTTTCTCAAGGCTATGTCCTTGGAACAGCTCCTAGTGTGGGAATGGTGGGTGGAATGTAAATGCCAAGGACAAGAGAGGGGGTGAGGAGCCTCCAACTTCCTGGGTCCAGCCCAAAGGTCAGCTAGCAGTCACACCCTTGCCCTCTTGATGACTTCCTCCAACAACATCTCATTGTCCTGAATGGGGTTACATGATCAATTTTACTGCAAAGGATAAGGGACAACTAAGTATTTGCCAAAAGAGAACAAGATTATCCTGATTAGATTCAATCAATCTCTGTTCAGCAGGTGGGAGTGGGCCATCTCTGTGTAGAACACCAAAATGGAAAATTGAGGAGCCTCCAGAGATCTCATGCCAGGCCAGGCACCTAACTTATTAACACTGGCTTTCATGGGGCTCCTACTAGTGGCTTACAGGCATCAGACATTGCCCAGGTCCCCAGGGGGAGCCAGAGCAAAGTCAACTTGGCAGACAGTGAGTGGTGACTATGGCCACAGGCAGGTTTATGAGTCTCTTCAGGAACTTCCAGGTATTGGAGCAAGAATATTTTTAAAGAATGAATAAGAGTGAATTGGAGGAAATCAGAGGGGTGATGAACCATGAGAGACTGTGAACTCTGAGTAACAGACTGAGGGTTTTGGAGGGGAAGGGGTGGGGGGGGGCCTGGTGGTGGGTGTTGAGGAGGGCACATATTGCATGGAGCACTGGGTGTGGTACATGAACAATGAATCTTGTAACACTGAAAAAATAAAATAAAAGTATTTGGGGGGAAAAAAAAGATATTGTGTGAGTAAATGAAGGAAAGAATAGCAATGGCGGGCAAACGCGAATGTCCCTTTGCAGGCTGCTGAGACCTGGTAACATCTGGATCATGGTGAGTAGGATCTGTGGGCTCTGAGGTTATGTAGCCACAGAGCTGAGGGATGAAGGTGGGAGGCTCCAGAGAATTTTAAGAGGAAGACTGGAAGTTCCCTTTGATGGATTGCACTGGTGGGTAGCAGGTTGATGGATAAGATGACCTCACCATGATAAATTTCTAAGTCTAAAATTGAAGCAAAAAAAAAAATCTCATTTCCTCCTATAGATAGACAATAACTGCTAATCTCAACTTTGCTCTACTTGATTTCACTTAGGAAAGACCAGATTTTTTTTCTGATTTTTCCCAGGCGAGCTTCATTCATTTATCATTGTTGAACAAGTCTTTTTATTGTTATTATTTAAGTATAATTAACACATAGTGTAAAATAGTTTCAGGTATACAATATGATTCAATAATTCTATAAATTTCTCAGTGCTCATCAAGATAAATATACTCTTAATTTCCTTTATTTTACCCATCCCCCCACCCACCTCCCCTGTTGCAACCACCAGTTTGTTCTCTGTATTTAAGAGTCTATAATTTTTGCTTGTCTTTTTTTCCCTTTGTTCATTTGTTTTGTTTCTTAAATTCCACATATGAGTGAAATCATACAGTATTTGTCTTTCTCTGACTGACTTATTTCACTTAACATTATTCCCTCTAGGTCCATCCATGTTGCAAATGGCAAAATTTCATTCTTTTTTATAGACAAGTAATATTCCTCTGTGTGTGTGCGTGTGTGTGTGTGTGTGTGTGTGTGTGTGTGTGTGTGTGTTATGTATGCCGCATCTTCTTTATCTGTTCCTCTATGGATGGACACTTGTGTTGCTTCCATATCTTGGCTATTGCAAACAACACTGCAATAAACATAGGGGTACATATTATCTTTTCAAATGAGTGTTTTCATTTTCTTTGGGTAAATACCCAGTAGTGGAATTACTGAATCATATAGTAATTCTATTTTTAACTTTTTGAGGAACCTCTATATTATTCTCTACAGTGGCTTGCACCAGTTTGCATTCTGACCTACAGTGCACAAGTAAGTGTTCCTTTTTCTCCACACCCTCACCAACACTAGTTAGTTCTTGTGTTTTTTATTTTTGCCGTTCTGACAGGTGTAAGGTGATATCTCACTGTACTTTTAATTTGCATTTTTGCAAATTAAATTTGATAATTAATGATGTTGAGCAACTTTTCATGCATCTTTTGGCAATCTGTATGCTTCTTTGGAAAAATATCTTTCAGGTCCTCTGTCCATTTAAATTGGATTATTTGGGGACGCCTGGGTGGCTCAGTCGGTTGGGCGTCTGCCTTCGGCTCGGGTCATGATCCCGGGGTCCTGGGATCGAGTCCCGCATCGGGCTCCTTGCTCGGCGGGGAGCCTGCTTCTCCCTCTGCCTCTGCCTGCCTCTCTGCCTGCTTGTGATCTCTGTCAAATAAATAAATAAAATCTTTTTAAAAAAAAAATAAATAAATAAATAAATTGGATTATTTGAAGGGTTCTGTTTGTTTGTTTGTTTTGGTGGGGGAGTTGGTTGCATAAGTTCTGTATATATTTTGGATATTAACCCCTTATCGGATATATCACTTGCAAATATTTTTTCCCATTCAGTAGGTTGCCTTTTGTTTTGTTGGTGGTTTCTTTCACTATATAAAAGCTTTTTATTTTGGTATAGTCCCAGTAGTTTAATTTTGCTTTTGTTTCCTTTGCCTGAGGAGACATAGTTAGAAAAATGTTTCCACATTTTTATTGCTTATGGCCTCTTCTAGAATTTTTATAGTTTCCTGTCTCATATTTAGGTCTTTAATCCATTTCGAACTTATTTTTGCATATGGTATAAGAAAGTGGTACAATTTCATTCTTTTGTATGTAGCTGTCCAGTTTTCCCTACACCATTTGTTGAAGAGACTGTCTTTTCCCCATTGTATATGCTTGCCTTTTTTGTTGTAGATTAATTAGTCATATAAGCATGAGTTTATTTCTGGGCTCTCTATTCTGTTGCATTGATCTATGTGTCTATCGTGCCAGTACCATACTGTTTCATTACTATAGCTTTGTACTATATCTTGAAATCTGGGATTGTGATACTTCTAGCTTTGTTCTTTTTCAAGATTGTTTTGACTATTCGGGGTCTTTTGTGGTTCCATACAAATTTTAGCATTATTTGTTCTGGTTCTAAGAAAATATGTTTTTGGTATTTTGATAAGGATTGCATTAAATGTGTAGATTGCTTTGGGTAGTATGGACATCAATACTGGTTCTTGCAACCCATGACACAGCCTCTTGCCTTTAGACTCTCAAAGTCCAGATCCTATTTCCCTAGTTCTAGGAGACACATGCCATGCTACTAAATGGTGCACTTGAACCTCCTCTTATATGGTCTGAGGTGAGGAGGAAGCTCCTCCTCCTGGAAGGAGAGGGAACTCCACTCTGAGTGTATAGGAGAAACCTCTCAGCTGAGGTACATTCTCCAAACATTCCCTCTCACACCTCTCCCACATCTCAACCTCTCCTTACATAGCTCAGAGGTAGTAGAGAGCTACGCTGACAAAAACAGCTTCACAATCTGTCGTCCTATCTTAGTTGTCCTGTCTTACACAAGTGGTTTGGTTTCCCCAATTAGATTACAAGACTCCTGGCACCAGTTGTTTAGTTCTCAACCTTTGGAATCTCTGCTGAGACTCAGAGACCAAAAAAAAAAAAAAAAAAAAAAGTGGTCACATAAGAAGGATTGGCACTGGTGGCCTAAGAGAGGGAAGAATGAAGTTCTGTGAAACTGATGTTTATGAATGCTTGCTGTGTGGAAATCATTACAAAGCACTTTGTATCACTTACTTCACTTAATCCTCACACCAAGATCCTATCATCCCCATTTTACAGATGAAGAAACTGAGGCTGAGGGAAATTAAGTAATTTGCTCAGGGTCGCATAGTAAATGGCAAAGTTTTGATTCAAATCAAGGCAGTCCACTCAGTGTTAGCATTTGGGGTTATGGTTCCAGGCTGAATTGTTCTGTATATTAGAAGGGAGAGAAATCTGAAGTGAGGAGGGAAGGAGGAGGGAGTGCCAATGAACCAAGAATGGTGGTGAGGAGAAATTTCTAAGAAGGAGGTTTAGCTGGTTTTCCACAGGATATGCAGTGTAAAGCCCCTCCTCTCTTGCCCCTGTGAGGACTTCAGCAAAGTGCAGATTGCTTTCTGAGGGCAAGTGCTGAGTCTGCATTTGGACTGGTGCAGGGTGAGAAAGAGAGGCAGCCTCAGGCAACGAGTCAGAGAAGGAAGGGGCTGCTGGCACCCATCTTTTGTTTTTAGTCATATATACATGGAGTTTTCAAAATTTTGTATTCATTCTTTTTTAAGGTGCTTTTTAAAGTTATCACTCAACAGTAACAGTTCATCAGAGAAAACATGGGCAAGCCAAAAGAGTAAAACAAAAATGATCCTTGATCGTTCTACCCAGAGATAATCTTGCTAAGCTTGTGATCTGCATCATCTCACACTTTATCTACACAAATATGTCTTTCTTTTATTTAAAAAAGAAATAGTTTTATTATTTTGTTTTATTTAAAAATGGGATCACACTGTCATATGGTATTTTAATCTACTTTTAAAAGTTAAGCAACTTTATGGGCATCACTAATAAATACTCTCCTTCAACATTTTACTCTCTGCATTACAGCCGTTTCATGGAAGAACAAAGAAATATAGTTAATAATGAAACTCCTATTATTATTTATGTATAGTTTCCAATATTTTGCCCTTTTAAACAATGCTTTAATGAGCATTGTCATGGCTGAATTGTTTTGTTGGGTGCATTTCTAAATTGGGATTTTGAGATCAAAGGACGTGAGCACTTTTGAGGTTTTTGATACAAATTTCTTTGGCTAATTCTTGACTCTCCTTGCTAATAATTTTCTGTCTAAAAGGTAGATAGAGAAGAAATATTTTTCTGATTCTAGTCTGAACAGTAAGGAAATATTAGTTAGTGATGCAGAAGTAATATAATCTTAGGAGAAAGAGCCAGATCATGTTAGCAATAGGACAACTTAGAGAAAGGTCATAATGTAGCCACCTGTCTGCATTAGATTTCAAAACGGCAGCAGGGAAAGAGGGGTTGGAAAAATTACAGTCCCTTGGATAGAGATTGTGAGAGGATATATATTTTAACTAAATGATTTTATTAATGTAACTGTCTCCTTACAAATAATCCCAAGAAGAGAATGGAGTGGTAGAAGAAGATGGTAAACTTGTCCAGGAAACTACTTATGAGGATTTTTAAGAGGGGTGTTTAGGGAACTTTTATAGTTCTTTGTGATTATCTCACTCTGGGAGATGAGGAAAAGAGAAAGTTTATTAATAGAGTACAATAGAAAAACATGAGTAACAATTTTTTTATTAGTCATTGTCTAAAGAATGTTTTGTCTTGATGTTGTACTAGGTTAAATAACGACCCTCCCTAAAATTCATATCCTCCTGAAACCTCAGAACAGACAATGATATTGTGATATAATGAGAAGTATATATTTGGTCTTTGTTCCATGTTCTTGACACAGAGTTCCTAAAACCTTGGAGTTTTCTGAGTGAGGGGGTGAGAGGAGTGTCTCTTGTTATTCACAATAAGCACCTTTCAATCATACCCGAGCTTGTGCTGATGAGGTGACTCATTGGGTCCCTAGATAGCCTCAAAATGGGGGCTGCTTGCCAGAGGAACCAACCATGTCATTAGAGTGCTGGAACTTTTAAGCCAAACACCCACCCACCCCCCAGACCTCCAGGAAGAGGAGAGGGGCTGAGACTGAGTTCAATTGCTAATGGCCAATAATTTTCTCAATTATGCCTGATAATAGAACCTCTTTAAAAACCATAGAGAGAGGGGTTTGGAGAGTTTCTGGGTTGGCAAACACCTAGAGGTGCTGGGAATGGAGTGCAAGGAGACAACATGGCAGCTCTGCACCTCTTCCCCATACCTCACCCTCTGCATCTCTTTCATTTAGCTGTTTCTGGGTTGGAGCCTTTCTAATAAACCAGGAATAGTAAGTAACGTGTTTTTCTGAGTTCTGAGAGCCATTTCAGCAAATTATTGCTCTAGGTAGCAAACTAGCCCTGCTACCTGGAGGGCAGGAAGAGACCAAAGAAAGGGGCAGACCACTCCAGATTTGTAGATGGCAGTTTTAATAAGCAAGGGAACTTACCTACAAGTTTTGTCTTGGGCATCTGCAAGAGGAGTGGATCTCCATACCTATCAGAATCTTAAATGCTTATACAGAGGTCTTAACTGGGTTCAGTCATGTACTCAGTCCAGAGGGTCTCAACAACACCTTGCTCTCTCAAGGCTATGTCCTTGGAACAGCTTCCACTGTGGGAATCACAGGCAGAGTGCACACTCCACAGACAGGGGAGGGGATAAGGAGCCTCTGATTACACAAGTCCAGCCTGAGGGTCAACCAATGGTCACATCCTCTTAATTATGTCCTCCAATAACTGAATCCAAGGAGGGGGTTGTGGGAACCCCTGATGTATAGCCAGTTGGGTAGATATAGGGGGCACAGACTTACAAATGGCTTCTGAAGTAGGGAAGAGGGGAATCTTATGGGACTGAGCCCTTAACCTGTAGAGTCTGCACTAACTCCTAGTGGTAGTTAGTGTTAAAAGGAACTAAATTATAGGACACTCAGTTGGCATCCCCAGAGAATTAGAAAATTGCTTGGTGTGGAAACATTTGGTGTCAGAGTGTTGTAAGTAGAGAAAGTTTTTCCTTTAGTGACGTTATTTGAAAACAAGGTCTTTACAGATATAATTAGTTAAGATGAGGTCATACTGTGTCACAATGGGTCCTAAATCCAGTGACCAGTGTCCTTATAAGAAGGCCCTATGAAGACACAGAGCCATAGAGGAAAGAGGATCATGAGACAGTGATGGCAGAAACTGGAGTGATGTGTCTATTAGCCAAGGAACACCAAGGAGTGCTAGCAACCCTAAGCAATGAGGAGAAGGCATGAAAGAGACTCTCCCTCAGAGCCTCCAGAAGGAGCCAATCCTGCTGACACTTTAGCTTTGGACTTTTAGCCACTAAAACAATGAGAATAAATTTCTGTTGTTTTAAGCCACCCACTTTATGGTTATTTGCTGCAACAGCTGTAGGAGCTAATACAGATGTTAATGAATTCCCCCCCCCCCAAGCAAGATAAAAATGTCGAGTCAATAACTATTTGGTTCCCACAAATGATGAGTACATTTTTTAAATAAATAAGCTATGAGAACCAAGTTCCTACCTCTGATGGGAGAGATAGGCCAGGAAAGAGCTGGCACTGTTTCTGATGGATGGAGGAAATTGCATAAGAAGACCAGCTCACAGGATCAGCTGCGGATTCTTTGACACCATCCTCCTGCTTGTGTGGATGATTCTGGAATATCAAATGACCACGTGACTCTCCAAAACAAACAACCCTAGCAAGGACCCAGCTCAAGGCAAGCCATAGACCAAGAACAATCACTAACACAGCAAGCATCTCAAACTCATCCACCCCCAGGGAGAGTATCTTGACCTCGGGAATCCTACTAAGAACAGGACATATGTGGCATGGATGATGGGTGGCTCTCCCACATTCTCGTTTACTGGGGGAAGAGAGGACAGTTAAGTGCATGAGAAGCTGCCTGAATTTGGATCTTAGCCATGTCACTTTAAAACTCTGTGACATCCCATCGCTTCTCGGCCTTTTGGCTAAGATCAAGTGTAAAACTCTGTGACATCCCGCAAATTATTTAGACTCTTTGTGCCTCAGTTTCCTTGTCTATAGAATGAGGTTAATACTGCTTAATGTTGTTGAAAATTTAAAAGAAATAGTACATGTAAAGCACTTATCATGGTGCCTGGTGCAAACACTCAAAGAACATTAACTATGATGTGCATCAAGCATCCTCTGCATTCAGTAAGTCCCTACTTTCTTTTAAGGCTTCATGTCGAGTATCTGCTAGCTAGTGTAGGTGGGCTGGGGAGAGCTGGGAAAGCTGCTATCCTCCACCATCAATTCATCCAGCTACTCAGGAGGCAAAAAAACAAAAAAACAAAACAAAACAAAAACCTGTGTAAGAGGTTCACACACACAATGTAAAAGGAAGAACATATAACCAAGAACAAATACAAAAGTGTCAAAAAATCCTAACAAACAATATCAGGAAGAACTCTTCTCGTGAACAAAACTTGCACATGAAGAATTAGAGCATAGAAGATTTTGAAAACTGTGTTTGAAGCAAGATGAACCTGTAAGGAACAAACAGGGGACTGATGACACAATATTAACATGAAACAGAAGGAAAGGGGACACACTCAACCTTAATTTTATAGGACCCAGGTTTGCTTGCACGTGGTTCCACTTAGAACAGGCAGAACACTCACTGCCTGGAAGGAAAGGAAACCTAAATAGCTAAGGAAATTGTAAGCAAGCACTAGGCCCAGAGCAAGGACATCTCAGGGTCACAAGGGAATTTTTCAGGCCTGGATGCAACACTTCACAGTAGATTGAGGAATCATGAAGTTTTGAGGTGCTAATAAATAAGACAGAGAAAAGTGTTATGATCTTTGAAATGAGTATGGCTGTGAAAGATTCTACAGCCTGGGGAACTGAATGACAAGCCTGCACATTTTAGAATGTGCACGTGAAGGGGGAAAATGTGATCAGTCGGAGCATGGGTTCACCTGTGAATAAGCGATACTTTCAGCCTTGGAAACCCTATTTGGTTAAGCCCATTTTAACCTTCACATCCCCTCTTCTGTATCTCTGCAACCTAAGGGATAGTAACTCAGGCCCTATTGTCATCTGTTAATGTGACAGGCAGAATAATGACCCCACAAAGATGTCCACATCCCGATCCCCAGAATCTGTGAATATGTGATGTGACATGGCAAGAGGGAATTAGGGGTGTAGATAGAATCATGATTGCTAGTCAACCTTCAGATGACCTTGAGATAGGATGATTATCCTAGATTATGTGAGTGGACCCAATGTAATCACAAGCATCCTTATAAGTGGAAGGCATGAACTTCAGAGAAAGAAAATGTGATGGCAGAAGCAGAGGTGGGAGAGATGCACGTTGAAGATGGAGGAAGGGGCCACAAGCCAG
>JAPYYM010000782.1:0-14291 GCA_028534135.1 Potos flavus
ATTGTCCTCATTTGCTTCTTTTTGTTTTTTAGGTGTGCTTTTCTTTTGCCATTAAAATTTTAATTTTTTATGTATTTCTCATCCCTGCCTTTAGTGTTATATTCAGAAATATCTTTTACCATATGTAGTACATTAAAAATATTCACCATATTCGTTGCACGGGGTGCCACCACGGACACTGGTCTGGGGGGCGACAAGTGATGCTGTCTCGCATCTCCCGGAGGGTTGGCAAGGGATGTCTCCTTATGCTTATTGATCATTTGCGTGCTTTTCTGTATGAAGTGCTTATGTGTATCCTTTGTCTATTTTAAATGTGTGTTTGTCTTTTACTTCTTGCTTTTGGGGAGCTGGTTATACTTTACAGAGATTTATACTCTATTATTCAAGTTGCAAATATTTTCTCTCCGACTGTCACTTTTTCACTAGTGAGGGTGGATTTCATTACACTGAAGTTTCCAAATTTCATGGGATCCAAAACTTCCCATCTTTTCCTATATGGTTTAGGGTTTCCAGATAGGCATCTTCATCCAAGGTTATATGACATTCTCCTCTCTTCTTTTTTTTTTTTTAAGATTTATTTATTCATTTGAGAGAGAGAGAGTGAGCATGAGCAGGGGAGGGGGCGGAGGGAGAGGGGAGCGTCCCAAGCAGACTTCATGCTGAGTGCGGACACCGACCGGGGGATCAATCCCATAACCCTGAGATCGTGACCCGAGCCAAACGCAAGAGCAGGATGCTTCACCGACTGAGCCACCCAGGCGTCCCCTCCTCTGTTCTTTTGCTGAGTTCTTCATTCACCTAGCATTACCTTCCCGGTAGTACAGGGGGTCTAGCGTAATACAGGATGTCATGACTTTTCTCCATGTGCATATCCACTTCTATGCGGATATGGCTCACTGATCATTTATCCACTGTTTGATATATTCCTGTTTGTCCTTTATGAAATTCCACACATACAGAGGCTTTGGCCTGCTGACACATTTGTTTATATCTGTGCTAATAACAAATATTTTATATAACCATTAATACATCAATATGTATTAACAAAGATAAATATATAAGCACATATACACACATAATTTATGTGTAAATGTAGCTGTATGAAAATCTGTGTGTATTCTATGTGCATGTGTGTGTGTCCACACAATCTAAGTATATCTGTAGGCCCAGAAAACAGATTGGAAGAGTAGAATCATGATTTTCTGGGAAGCAGTGATTGTATGTAACATAACTATAATGCCATCGTGTGTATTTATATACCTATCTGCATCTCCGCAGACGTAAACCCTCACACCTGTTAAGGCAGCAGACAGGGTAGGCACGCCATGACGTGGGGGCCCTGGAAGGCTGTCGGCCCGGGGGCTGCAGGGCCTGAGCTGGGTGGCACACAGGGGTTTAGAGTTATGCACCTTAGGACTTGTAGCGGATCAAGAACGTCCAAAGATTTCGGCATTTCAACACACGTCACACCCAGAAGACTTTCCAAGAGGACCCACTAGGGCATCCTTGCAGCCAGCGCTTCCAGCATCTGGAACCCCCTCTCCCTGGCCTTCAGTTCCCCAAGGGACCCCTGAACAGAAGCCTCAACACCAACGCAGAGGACCAGAGGCGCCTACGAGCGTTCGCCTGACTTCCGCGTTCCTGCAGTGAGGGCGTAGCGGGAGCGCGATCGGACGCCAGCTCACCTGCTCGGGCACCTGCCCCGGCTGTATGTTGGCCTCGTCAGTTTCTTCTGTCCCAGGGCTCCGCAGAGTCAGAACCTGGAGTGCTGACCTGAGCACGATGGGGCCCTTGACCCGGACAGAAACAAGGACGACATCTAATATTCATTCAGTCTCACGCTGTGCCACACCCTGTCCCCACTGCCTTCCACAGGCTGGGACGTCCCATTGGCCTGCAGCCCCGGGAAGGTGGCCCAGGGACGGCGAACTGACCTTCATCCTCCTCCCACCTGGCAACGAAGGCTGTTTTGATCGGATGTGCTCCATCCACCCTCCACACGGCCACAGGTCTCAGGGAGGCAGGCCAGAGGGATCAGGCTTGGACTCAGACTCAGTTACGGTCGTGAGGCAGTGGGAGTGGGGAGGCGCCAGTCTGAGGACCCCAGGAAGGATTTCCTCCCTTTTCAGAAGCATCAGATACAGTTTGAGCATTAATATGAAAATAACTGCAATGGGTTGGAACACTTCAAATACATTTTAATCTGTGAGTTCATAATAATAATAATAATAAAAAAACCAACCTTAAGTGGTCAATTTTGGCTGTGCTAGAGAACCATCTTATTATTCTGAAAAATGGTAAATAAACAGTAAAAATGAAGCATTTACCCTACCTTTTCTATGCAAATGGTCTTTCGGGGAAACCAAATTGTCATTAAGGGACAGTTTGTGGAACGGCTCCAGCCGATAAAGGAAGAAGTCAAGAGAAAGTCGGAGTGGTGTTATCTTACGGCCCTGAGTCAGGGCGACCGACCGTTGGAGGCAGCGCCTGCCAGAGACAGAGGGAGCTGGACAGCAGGTGCCTCGGGAAGGACAGCAGGTGCCTCGGGAAGGACGGCAGCCACACGACCTGGAAGCATTGCCCCACAAACACCTGTGGAGCCTCCAGATCTAAGGAGCGGTGTTCAGGGACCACAGGGGACAGAAGAACAGGCCAAATGACACCCGAGAATGTAATCGGCAAAAACTGTGAAATATGCCCATTTCGCTTTTTTTATTTTAAAGATTTATTTATTTATTTTAGAGAGAGAGAGAGCGAGCTCAAGCAGGGGGAGGGGCAAAGGGAGAGCGAGAGAGAACCTCCAGCAGATTTCCCACTGAGTGTGGAGCCTGACATGGGACTCGATCTCACAACCCCTGAGATCACGACCAGAGCCGAAATCAAGAGTCACACACTCACCTGAGCCAACCAGGTGCCCCTGGCCCATTTTCCATAACAACGATCACCACCAGAGGAAAAAAAAAAAAAAAAGGAAAAAAAGAAAAAGTCAACATCTAAAAAAGAGATAGAGGGGGTTTATAGACTAAAACAGGTTTCTCAACCAATTATAATGCATGGCCCTTAATTGTGTCCCCCTCCAATTTTTAAAAACTATAAAATAAGTGATAGACAATCCGGAAAGTGTGAACACTGAGGTTGAGGAATTCACGTAATTTTCTACGGGTGTGTAAAGGGCAGGTGTGGACACGTGGGAACATGGGTGGAACACAGAAAGAGGCAGATAGTCCCAAAGTTGCTAATGGTTGAGACTCAGTGACGGCACCTAGGTGTTCATTCCGTAATTCCCTCCACTTCCGTCTGTGTCTGAAATTTTCTGTAATAAAAACCCTCTCTTTTTGATGTTGGGGCAGAGTCACTTCCTGCTTCTTGGGTCATCGTCTTACCGGGAACAGCGGCCGGCCTCTTGACGAAGACCCAGGAATGTGTCTGGCCCCTTGTCTGACAGGCTTTCACACCCGCTGGACTCGGGCTCCCAAGACCCCGGGGTCGCAGGGCCAGGGCCCGGTAGGTAAGCCAGCGAGGGTCTGCTCCGAGAGCTTCAAGAGGTGCCGGCGCGCCATCACGGCAGCTCTCGCGGTCGAGCAGAGGAGGTGGGGAGGGCCGGGCACGGGTGCCGCGCTCCTCAGTGCACCGGGCATGCGAGGCCCCCGCTGCGTTCCCCCTCTTCAGCCCGGGAGCCCCGCCTGGGCCCGCTGGGTCCACTAGCGCAGCAGAGACGGTAAGTATCCCGAGATGCAATTTCAAACGCAGACACCCTCCTTTCCTGACCTCGAGCTACTTTTCCTTTTACGGCAACCAAGGCTCAGGGCTTGGTAAACAAACAAACAAAGCCAATTAAAGAAACAAGCAGCGGGTGTGGTTTTCACAACAACCCTCCATCACCTCAACCAGCCTTTCCTCTTGAACCCTTTTGGGGAGAGATTGGAACACGCGTGCCCGGAGGACGTGGCCAGCGGCGGGGCTCATCTTGCTGTTGTTTGATCCTCATTTCAGGGTCTCAAACCCCCTCTGGATACTAGGTCCTGGCAAGGGAAACGGGATGGGGTGACACAGGGTGGGGGTGCTCTGAGCTCTCGCTCGGCTGGGGGTGCCACGCCTCTGCACCTTCCCCTCCCGCTTCTGCCATCCGCAGCCCCAGTGGTGGCGATCTCCAGCCTCACTGGCGGTCCTGGTCCTCCAGGGCTTCGAGGGGTCGGGGGAACATCCTCCCTATCCTGGCGGCGCCGGCATCGGCTTGCAGACCCCCCCGCCCATCAGGGCTGGGAGCAACCGAGGTGTCCACCAACAGTGACCTCATCCCCCACCTGATAAAATATGCATTACTACCCTTTCCCTTCTGCGACATCTCCAGGGGCCCTCGGATTATAGCTGCTTCTTCTGGGCTGAGTGGGCGGTGGGGGCGGGGCAGACCAGCAGCCCCCATCCCGCGCTCCTTGCCCAGGCCCTTGACCTGCCGACCCTCCCAGCCTCTGGTTTAGCCTCTCGGGGCCCTTCCCGAGCCACCCACTTAAGTAGGTGTCTGGTCAGGACCCACTGCTGTCTCGTGTCTGCCTTTTCGCGATGCCACCATGCAGGGGGGCATCCGATTTGGGGCGCCGCTCTCATCCTTCCCCACCGATGCACGCCCAGCCCCTCGTAATCGTGCGAGGAGATCAGCTGAACAAAGTGGTCAATGGAGGTACCAAGCAGCGGGCCACGTGCTCGACATATACTGTTTTATGTCCCTCAACATTTCTCAAATAAGCATAATTATCACCGTTTTATAGATAAAAAAATTAGATTCAGAGAAACAAATAACCCAAAGCTGGAACTCCAAATCCAAATGCTGGTCTGTCTCAGGTATGTTGTCCCTAGATGTAGCACCAACGGGGTGTTACTCACATGTCCACCTGGGTCCGCTGAAGGAGCAAATGTCCAGTGGCCAGGCCAGGACCTGATCCTTGGGTCGGAAGCGACTACGCCCTCTTGTTAAATCCCAGGACACCTGGTCTGTGCTGTTCTTTGACCTCCCCTAGCACGGCTTCTCATTGATCTGCAGTCTCATGATTTATGACTATCTTCTAGGTCTCCCTCACGATCTCAGCTCGTGTGGGCAGAGGCCACATCCGAGTCGTGCTCACAGTATTAAGGCAGAAGGAGTTTTCTCCTCCCCATACCATTCCGCACTGAGATAACCGCGTGTGTCACATTATTGTCGGAGTCACTTGCTGGTATGTCTGTCTCCTTGCTGGAATGTGAGCTCCTGGTGGTCAGCGGTTATGCCCTATTCACCTGTTTCTTCTGAATCCAGCATAGGCATGGCCTGTAGTGAGGGCTCAGTAAATGTTGGGTGTATGGACGATGAGTGGATGGATGGATGGATGGATAGTTGGATGGTTAGGCGAGTAATGGGTGGGTAGACGGGTATATGGATGGATGGATGGATGATTGGTAGGTAGATAGATGGATGGATAGATGGGTGAATGAGTAGGCGAATGGCTAGATGGATGGATGGGTGAGTGGAAGGAAGGGTGGGTGGATGGGTGAGTGGATGGCTGGATGGCTGGATGGATGGGAGGAAGGAAGGAAGGAAGGAAGGAAGGAAGGAAGGAAGGGTGGGTAGAAGGGTGGGTGGAAGGGTGGGCAGATGGATGGATGGGTGGGTGGAAGGGTGGGTGGATGAAAGGATAGAAGTCAGGCATGCTCATGTGTTCATGACTATGCTCTCTTCTCAAGGGTTCTTTCCAAGAGATACTTGGGAATCTGAGTATCTATGAACATAGCCAATTGCCATCATCAGTAAGTGGAGCACCTTTCCCAGCTGCGGTCAGACAGAGATGTGACAGCAGAAGGAGGGCTGAGAAGATGCAGTGTTGCTAGCCTTTAAGATGGAGAAAGGGGGCCACAAGCCAAGAGGTGTGGGCCACTTCTAGAAGCTTGCAAAGACAAGACAGTGGATTTGCCCCTGGAGTCTGCACAAAGAACACAGCCCTCCAGACACCTTGACTGTAGTCCAGTGAGACCCATGTGGGACTTCTGACCAACAGAACTATGAAATAGTAAATGTGCATTGCTCTCGTCACTAAGTGTGTGGTCATTGTTACCACAGAAATAAGAAGCTAATACAGGGGTTTGCTATTAGAGAAGTAGGCAAAGCATTCTGGGGCTGTCTCTTCCTCGAGCCCATGTGGAGCATGTCCTTCCCTCCAAAGGATGCTTTTAGACTTGGGATCCCAATCACCAAGCAGGGCACGAAGCACTGGTCTCCGGGCCATAGCTCCTCCCACACCTGTCGTCACGCTTCGAGCCCCATCACCTTCGTGCAATGGGCAGCCATGTGGCCTATGGACAGGGCTGTGCGGCCCAAGAGCAGGTCATTGAGCATCTCCATGGCCTGGGAGATGGGGCCCCACGCCGCTGAGACTCACTCAGGTCATGTCACCAGCCAAAGGCCATGCGGCTTTTTTAGGTCACCTCTACCCTGATCGATTCAAGTATAGATGGTCAATTGAACGTGTGTTGTGACATTAACCAGTGGCTGTGGTTTTCAGGACCTCCAGCCAGTGGGGCGGGAACTTGCCCATTTATGCCACGTCCTTGAAAAGGCTTAATTTTCTAGTTGAAGTCAAACTCACGGCGTGTCCCTGACCACCAGTGAGCTGGAGAGAATGCGCAAGGTGGCCAGTCCAGTGTCCTTCCAGTGACTTCCTGTCAACAGGCGTCACCCATTTTTCTATTGAACTTTCCAGCTTTTTAAAGTTCATTTATGGTAATTCTATTTTTATTTCTTTGAGGACCTTCCATGCTCTTCTCCACAGTGGCTGCACAGTTTGCATTCCCGCCAACAGGCGCCTTTTTCTTATTGTTTCGTGTCTTTTTGATTCCAGCCATTCTGACAGGTGTGAGGCGGTATCTCAGTGTGGTTTCCATTTGCATTTCCCCGATGATGAGTGATGTTGAGTGTCTTTTCAAGTGTCTGTTGGCCGTCTGGCTGCCTTCTTTGGAGAAACACCCGTTCACGTCTTCCGCCCGTTTTTAAATTGGATTATCTGATTTTTTGGAGACGAGTTGTATCAGTTTTTCGTATATTTTAGATACTAACCCTTTATTGGATACGTCATTTGCAAATATCTCCTCCTGTTCAGTAGAATGTATTTCTGTTTTGTTGATTATTTCCTTCGCTGTGTAGAAGCTTTTTATTTTGATGAAATCCCAGTAGTTCATTTTTGCTTTTGTTTCCCTTGCTTCAGGAGACACACCTAGAAAACTGTTTCTGTGGGTGATGTCAGAGAAGTCATTGCCCATTCTCTCTTCTAGGATTTTGATGGTTTCACGTTTAGGTCTTTAATCCACTTTGGGTTTATTGTTGTGTGCAGTGTAAGAAAGTGGCCCAGATTCATTCTTTTGCATGTGATTCAGTAATTCTACTACTGGATATTTGCCCAAAGGATACAAAAACACTAACTCAAAAAGATATATTCACCCTGTGTTATTGCAGCATTGTTTACAATAGCCAAATTATGGAAACAGCCCAAGCGTCCATCGACTGATGAATGAATAAAGAAGACGTGGTATAGAAAGACAGTGGGATATTACTCAGCCATTCAAAGGAGATCTTGTCATTTGCAACAACATGAATGGAACTGTTGGGAATGGAGGGTATTATGCTCGGTGAAATAAGTTGGTCAGAGAAAGACAAGTGCCATTTGATGTCACTCACATGTGGAATTTAGGAAACAAACAACGAAGAAAAAAAGACAAACTAAAAGATCCAGACTCTTAAATACAGCGAACAAACAGGTGGCTGCCAGAAGGGAGGTGGAGGATGGGTGGAAGAGAAAAAGAGGACGGAGGGCACACTCATCATGATGAGCACTGAGAAATGTACGGAGTTGTCGAGTCACTGTATTGTCACTCATACCTCAACTAAAAAAAATAAAGCTGAGTTATGACTGTTTCTTGCAAAGGAGCAAATGGGGAAAAGAATGAAATCGAATTTGTTTGTGGACACGCGGGAAGATTCTCGAGCCCTCTGCAAACGCCTGGAAGGGGTTCTCCACAGGCTCGGCGCTGGACGGTGGCCATCGGGGGAGAAGCCACAAACACGGCACGCAGCCATTGGCGCCCCTCGGGCGTGTCCTCAAGGAAAATGCTCAGGTCCCTCCGGGGAGCTCCCGCTGGGGCTCGGGGTCATTTCTCCTGACACTGCTGACAATTTAGAGGCAGAGTCGGAGCACAGGATCCACACGCACCTGCTTACCTGCTGCCGCGGTGCCTGGCCTGGGTCTGCGGCCCGGCAGGCTGGACCCCCGCGCCCGGGCACCTGCAAGGCGGGCCAGCCTGCGTCCCCCCATCCCTGTGATCCCGTCCACAGAGAGCAGAGCTGGTCTGCTTCCTGCAGGCGGGACAATCCCAGGAGAAGCTGCCAGCAGCCTGGGCCCAGCCTGCTCAGCCCCGTCCCCACCTCTCCGGGGGCAGGGGTCTCCCCTGGGGGGGCCGGGGCACCAGCTCCACCCGCCTTCCTGCCCAGGGAAGCACGAAGCCGGGGAAGGGCCCCGGTGCGCTCACAGGCCTCCGGCATCGTCCTCGCGCTGGGAACACACACTGTCCCCACGCCGGGGACACGTGCTGTCCTCACGCCGGGGACACGCGCTGTCCTCACGCCGGGGACACGCGCTGTCCTCACGCAGAGGTGCCGGCAGGACCACTGGACACGGAATCACCCAGGCTCATGGGAGAGGAAGCCTGGGCCGCGTCCATCCCGCGTCCGGCCGTCCCCGCATCCCGCTCCCCCGCCTGGGAACGGGGCTCCTGCCCTCGGGCTCATTCGGAGACTTACACGCGGCAGCCCCGGCAGGGGACTCGCAGGGCTGCCAAAAACCCCACTCGTCCCGCAAGTCCCCGCGTCCCTGGGGACACCCAGTGTCCCGGCCCGGCCGGCGCAGCCACCTCAGAGCAGAGCGCGCTCCTGTCCACGGTGCGCCGGGAACTGGAACAGCTGCTATTTTTAACACAAAACCACTTCCCGTTGCCATGACAACCAGTCCTAAAATTAGAAACGCCGCACACTGGGGGGTAGTAGCCCAGCGGCTCCAGTTGCCTCCATCCGTTCCCGGCCTGGCCCGGTGTCCCCGGCTCGGGCGTGGACCGCCACCAGCCCTCTGCTCCCTGCGTGGCCCCCGACCCACCGGGCGGCCCCAGACTCCCTCCCCCAGACGTGGCCGTGGGGCGGTGCTGCCACCGAGGCCCCCGCTGACCCTCACGTGGCCTCCCCCAGGGCCCCCGCCTCCCCGTGCTGGCATTTCCCCGGACGTTTCCCGCCCCTCAGGGCGACTGCCCACCAGGCCGGGCCTCGGGACCCACAGGGGACACCGGTCAGGGCCTCCAGCCTCGCGGCTGTCCCCGGCGCGCCCGGTCGGCCTTGGGTGATGTCTGCCCCTCTCAGACACACTCCCTCCCTCCTCCCCAGGCCTCCCAGACCCCTCCTCTGGAGCCCCCTCCCTTGAATCCCCCCAGAGGGCCCCCCTCCAGGCTCCAGGCACAGCCCCACCGCTGGGCGGAGGAGAAGCAGGAGGAGGCCGGCTCGGCTCTGCACGAGACCTCTGTCCCCCGCGTCACCTACGCGGTGAGGCTCTGATGGCTCGACCCCCCGTCACGGCTCATCAGCTTCTGTGTTTTACTCGTCCCACCGTCACATCGTGTTGGCGTGTGCGCAGCAGCCTCGCGGTTTCCACACGCACAGCTTTGCGTAACCGCCATCACAACCAGGACGCAGGCGTCACCCCACCAAAGCCCCTGGGGCTGCTCCTTTCCAGACACAGCCTGGCCCACCACTGACCCCGGGGACCCCCGATCGCTCTGCCATCACCCCATCGGTGGCCCTTCCAGGATGGCGTAGAGCCGGACTCCAACATGGGGAGTGGGGAGCCTCTTGAAAGCGGCCTCCTTCCCTTAGCGTAATGCCCTTGGGGTCCCTCCGGGTCGTCGTGTATCAGCCGTCTGTCCGTGTCACCGCTCAGCGGTGTCCCACGGTGCGATGTTCCCGGCTTGCTGAGCCATCCGACCGTGAAAGGACGCTCGGGATTGTCGGTGTTTACGGTAACAGAACTGTGACGAAGCTCCACGTACAGGACCGTGGGGACATAATTGGCCTTTCGATCGGGCAAACACCCCAGCGTGGGGTTGTCAAGTCATTCGGGAAGTACATGGTCAATTTTCTGAGCCCTTGTCCACAGCGGCTGCCCCATGTCTCGTCCCTCCTGCGGGGTCTGAGCTCCGCGCCCTGCCTCGTGGCCCTCACTTGGTGCCGTCATGACCCCCGTTCCAACGGGTGTGTTTGGCCGTGCTAACTGGACAGCCACCGGTTTGTAATGCTCTTTTCCTTGGGAATGACAGAGCCTTTCCTTCAACACGTGCCCCATCCCCTAACGGAGGGCAATTCTGTCTCGTCTGCGTAAGGTTGCGAGCTGAGGACACTAAGGGCTGCGTCCTGCAGGGGACCCGTCCAGGCTGCTCCACACACGACCACTGTGCCGCTGATAGGCCCCCGGAGAAAGCTGCCAGGGTCACCAACAGCAACGACGCCGGTGACAAGAAAGCTCACGTTTCCCGAGCGCGTCCGCGTGCCCCGGCACCTACAATCCTGCGTGGAGCCCTCTCTCCCCTCGGGGAGGGCGCCGCACGGCTCTCCCGCCGAGCGGCCCAGCGACAGGACGTCATCGTAGGAAAAGGCCACCAGAAAGCGTAAAGCCAAAAATACGTAGAGGGGAAAGTATAACAGGCAGATAGTTATTTATGATTAATGATGTTATTCTTCTGGACTTTGTGATGCTGGTGCTATTTGTTAGCTTTTAAGGTATGACGATTGGTTGCAATTTTTTCTCCTTCTCCATAAATATTCGCTTTTATGTCCAAATTTGTATTTGCAATTTTTCTCTCTTTCTCTTCTTGGACTCCCCTCCCGGGGTCGTAAACTCTTCAGGCCGCCCTCCCGGAGCCGCCCCTGCACAGGGAGGGAGGAAGGCCAGGGGGTGAGACTTTTCTCCTCTCTCCTGCGGCTCCTGACTGAGAGCGCAGGGCCAGGAGGCCGGCAAAGGTGGGTGGGCTCGTGCTCAGGGACGAAGCCCACCGGGCATAAGCAGGCACGAGCTGGGGGCAGAGAAGGCGGCTCCCGGGGACCTGCCGGGGACAGTGTCCCCCAAGGGGAGCGGGGGTGCAGGGCCTGCTCTCGGGAGTCCCGCGGCTGCATCCCGTGGCCCCCGAGGCACTGCCGCCCGCGTCGTTGAGCTGCGTAGGAGCCACCCTCGCAGAGGACAGTTGACAAGCGGCGTGCGGCGTCGAGAACCCGCGCCAGGCCAGCGAGGCGGCAGAGGAGGGTTTCGGGGGATCGCCGCCTGTCCTGGACACGCTCCCACGCGCCCGTCCTCTTCAGGGTCGCGCATCTTACCGTCGCGACTGGAGCAAAGCCCAGAGCCTGGCCGGCCCCTGAGGCCACAGGGCAATTATTCACTGGCATTGGCCTGATTTCCTGTCACGGGTCCCACAGAGCAGGTGGCCTCCCTTGGTTCCCGCCGCACATTTTGCAAGGGTTCACCGTGGGCAACACGGGGGGGGGTCTCGTCACAGCTCCCGGACGCCGCAGAGGAAACCAGCGGCTTCCTAGTGCCTGGGACACGGGCCACACTTACTCTGCTCCTGAATCTGTGACTCGGGGAGGGGGGTGCGGGCAGCACCTCCTGGGCCCTGGAAGGGGAGAGGTGGGTCTCCTGAAGGCTCCCCCCTCCCACGTTGGTGGTGACGCTCCTACGTGCAGGGACCTGCGCCGGGCTCCCGGCCCGGACACCGCAGCCCTCGGCCTCTCCGTTGGCTTGGCTTCCTCACAACGTGGCGGCTGGGTGACAAGGGTCTCGAGAGAGCGAGGAGCCGAGGGAGACCTCCTGGCTCGAACAACGTGGACGCAGCTGTCCTCGCGAGGGCAGCACCCCCGCGTGTCCTTGTCCCCACAAGAGCACATGAAGCCACCCGCTCTCGGCTTACTGCTCGCTGTTGGCAGGGTCACAGTCCCCATGCCGCCGCTGCCCCAGATCCTCGCCGTCCCGGTCCAGGGACTCACCCCTGCAGGACATGCGTTCCCGGGCTTGTGCCTCTGACTTCCCCGTCCCCGTCCCTCTCCGGGTCCCAGCAGGCCGTGGACAGGGCAGGTCGTGGCCTCAGAGGAGGGACTGACTCGGCAGAAGCCGAAATCTCAGCCTCTCCAGACTTTCTGGATTTTGCTTCCAAAACCGTAGGTCCCGAGTCTGAGAGCCTCCCCTGTGGCAGGCTCTCGCCGTTGGCTCCCCTTCATGGCGCCACCTGCCAGGTTGGGGGGCCCCCGTGGCCGGGACCCAGCAGGCTCCGACCACGGCCAGTTAGGAAACCAGGCTCTGAGTCCCGTTGCCTCGGAAGGTCTGAATTCTACCCAGAGCCGTGTGAACGGGCATGGAGGTGGGGTGTCCCTCCTCCCCCCAGGAGACCAAGGCCCTGCTGGCGGTCACCCCAGCCTTGCGGACCGCAGGGAGCAGAGGCCCCTAGGGGGTGGATTCCCATGGGATACGTGTCTATTTTCTCGGGCCACTAAGTTTTGGGGCGACTTGCTTTGCGGCAGCAGGGAGCCAACATGTCCGCCGGCTGAATGCGCCGTACTGCCCCTACCTCGTGGGGCGGGCGGTGCAGAGCCGCAGGAAGGAAGGCTTCCCGCTGACCCGAGCCCCGGGGTGCACGGTCAGCCAGCAAGAAGCCGTGTTTTGCAGCACACGGCGGGGACGTGCTCGTCACGCACACACAGCTCCTCTCCCCCCGGGGGACGGCGGCGGGGTGACCGGGGAGAAGGGCCCAGGCCACTTAGGAGTAAACCAGGCTGCAAGTCCTCAGACGCCCAGGAAACAGTGGCTTAAACTGGCGCGTGTGTTTTTCTCCTGCAACAAGCAAACTGGGGGTGGACAGTGGAGGCTGTTGGCCCTGTGCTGGGTGTCGGGGTGTCGGCCGAAGCCCCGAGGTCCCCCCCTTTCTCTCGCCCTGGCAAGGCGTCCATGGCGGCCCGAGTGTTTGCGCCCGCCTGCGAAGGGCCGTGCCCAAAGCCGGACTGCTTTCATGCGGAAGGGAACGACTTTCTCAGATGTGCTTGGCAAGCGTCCCCCGCGCCTCCCTGGTCCGGGCCGGGTCACTTGGCAGCTCTGGCTTCTCCCCGGGGGAGAAGGAGGCCCTTCCCCGCTGACGTCACCGCAGATGCAGCTTGGTCGTCTTGCCGCCGACATCTCACCCCTCCTCCCTGGGGCCCGGCGGGAAGGGGGCCTGGCCTGGACCCTGACAGCCATCGCGGCTCAGACCTTTACCGTGTTTGGGACCCTGGCCACTTTTCCTTTCTTTTCTGGGCTCCACCTCCTCCAGGATAAGACCAGGCCGTGGGGGGACTCGGGGTCCCTTCCAAGTCCGATCTTAAACATGACATGACGTTCATGTGAGTGTTACGTCCCGGAAGACCCAGCTGGACATGGTTCCAACGAAGACATTTCAAGGTCCGCGCAGAAGAGGAGGCCTGGACGTAAGGGGAAGAGAAGCAGAATGTGTAAGAGAAGTTTTAAAACCTGGATTATCTCCAGAAGGAGGAGGTGAGTCTGGATGAAATCGCTCTATTGTATCAGAAAAAGAAGTCCCTTAGGAGAGACTCGAGACGGAGCCTTGAGTGCAGACCCCATCGGCCGAGGGCCCGTCGGAGGGCAGAGGCAGGACGGGCGCGGGACGGGCAGAGGGCGCGCCGCGGAGACGGGAACAGGCCGCCCCAGCGGCTCTGCGTGCCTTCCCATCAGCTTGAGCTTCTCTCGGGCCGAGTGACAGGTGCGTGCGGAGGGACAGTGTGGCCGAGGCCCCGGCTCGCACCGCAGTGTCCACCTCGGGACCCCGACGGTCCGTCCCCCTCCAGGACAGGAGCCCCTGGGACCAGGCAGCGGACCAGAGGGGCGGCGGGAGCTCTGCACAAGCCCGACCTGCTTGCCTGGAGCGCAGCGCGGACGGCGGGGACCCGGCAGGGACCGAGCGCGTGCAGCCCCCTGCTCTGACTCCAGGGGGCACTGCAGTTGCTCAGGCGGGGCCTCCTCGTCCACACGTGTCCGTGGGGGACATGGGGTCCTCGCCCCCATCCAGAGAGGCCTTCTTTCTCCTGTCCGCGGGCCTCCAGGGGCTGAAAGAGATCCGATGTCGCTCAGGACTGGGGAGCGTCCAGGGGTGGAAATGTCCACTTGCTGCCTGGTGGACATGAGAAGGCCCTGCCTCCCCCC
>JAPYYM010000783.1:0-14290 GCA_028534135.1 Potos flavus
TGTTTGTGTGACTGGGCATATGTGTTTCTGGGTATATGTATACGTGTGACATATATGTGTATGAGAATGTCTGAGCATGTGTGTGCGTGTGAGTGTGCAGGTGTCTATATCCTAATGGGAGAAGGAAGCATCCTTATTCCGTACTCCCTGTGGTATGGATTGTGCTCCTCAGTAAAGAGCCACAGCCTCACCAACTGTTCATCCCACTGTCTGGGCTAATAGTCTGTCACATTTATGACTGCATACTGTTCAAACTGAGAAATTTCCCCCTTTACCTAGAGTATTTTTGGTATCAAAGACTCTTTAGTCACTTGTAGACTTAACATTCTTTAAAAATAAAACCTTTATTTCTTTTCTGAGTGCTGCAATGTAGTCTCTTTTGGTGCTAAATGAAAAACTGAGTTTGGAAGAAAGCTGTACCAAAAAGAGAAATGTTGTGATACTTGCAGGATGACTTACTAAAGCTGTTTTGAATTGCATTAGATACTATTTTATTCTGCTCCAAGTGTGAAAATTTAGAAGCTTGTGTTTACTCATTTAGAAATAAAAATCACAGAAGCTAAGTGTTGGAAGAAACCGCAGAGCTCCCCTTTATCCCCCTGGACTCCAGGTCCTTTCTTTTCTAAAATGAAAGGGTTGAGGTTACTTTTCAGATATCATCCCTCTTATTTGTTATCCCCCAGTCACAGTATAGGATTTTTTTTTTCTTTTCATTTTGAATAGCCTGGACAGTCAGACCTGCCTGACATGGAATGTGTTTCTCGTTCTGGATCTTAAAATAAAATATTAGCACACTATTCAACTTTTTTGAAACATGATTATAAACTCACTGTTATAAAATAATTTAGAAAGGCAAATTAACAGCATGCCTGACACTCCAGAAAGGCATTTAGTTATCTAGGTACTAAAATATTACTTATTTAGAGTCTAGAACTGAAACATGGAAAAGGTCCTTTTAATAGACAGAAGAACTGTTCTTTTATAAAAGATGACAGCTTGCAGAATTCCATGTCAGAGGCATCAATAACAAACCTATTGATACCATCAAGGAAAATATGCATATCAAAATACTTCAAGTGAACCAAATGAACACAAGTCTAAGTTGATAATTTGAGTCAGTTATTCACATGTTTTCATTTAATACCAATTTTATACCCATGTCCTCATCCAATGCTTAGCCACGGGGAAAAATCCACCCTTTCTTCAAAGCTTGTTTTATATTTTAGGGGCACTTGGGTGACTCAGTCGGTTGAGTATTTGACTCTGGTTTTGACATGGGTCATGATCTCAGAGTCGTGGCATCAAGCCCCGTATGGGGCTCTGCACTTAGCACAGAGTCTGCTTGTCCCTCTCCCTCTGCTCCTCCCTCTGCTTGCGTGCTCTCTCTCTCTCTTTCAAATAAATGAAAAAAATCTTTTAAAAAAAGCCCTTATTTCAGGGGTGCCTGGGTGATTCAGTTGGTTAAGCATCTGCCTTTAGCTCAGGTCATGATCCCAGGGTTCTGGGATCAAACCCTCCATCAGTCTCCCTGCTCAGTGGGGAGCCTGCTTCTCCCTTTGTCCCTGTTCCTCGAATGTGCTCTCTCACTTGCTCTCTAACTCAAATAAATAAATAAAATCTTAAAAAAAATAAAAATAAAAAAACTTATTTTGTATTTATACCTGATCTATTTTAATTATAGTTGATGTGTATTCACTATTTAATTATGTCAACATCGGTAACAACATTGTTTGAGTTTATGAGGTGGACTGGAGATAAGTTGGTCCCCACTTGTACACAAATAGGTGACATTTGTGTTGTATTTATATTCTCAAGAAATATGATATTTCTGTCTGGAAGAAAAAGCATATTGAAGAAATGGAGAAAAACAGAGTGCTGGGTTGACAACTGAAAGATAACAAATAAATAAAAATAGAAAACAAGTAGGAAGATAAACCAAAACATTTCCCTGAAACACTCTTCCTATACTCACTCACACTGCTTATATTTTCTGAGGGTAGTAGTTTCCGACTCCAGTGATAATAGTTGTCATAGAAATTGACAAGCCATTAAAAAAAACAACAACATAAAAAACATTTTTAGCTTATGGGCCATACAAAAACAGGTGGTAGGCTGGATTAATTTTTCATTAAGGAAGAATTTCAAAATTCTCTCCTACATCAGTTATACAATTGCTGTTTTATAAAAATTAAACAGGTTAAAACAGATTTCTTAAAAATTGAAACATCATTTCTTTTTTTCTCAACACCATTGCTAATTTCCATTAAAGATACTATCTTTAAATTTCCCATAGGAAATTTCCATTGTTTTAACTCAGACTTAATGAGATCCAAAGGAAAAGATGAACACAGAGCTAATAATAGCAGCAATGTAAGTAAATACTAACAAGGGTGGTAGAGCATGATCAAAGAATTGGATTCACTGTCAATACTTTAAAATTTAATCCTCTGATATGAAATTTCTTCAATGTTACATTAGAAACTGATGGAATTTAAAAAGTTTCAGAAGATATAGTAATCATTTAACATTCGCTCTTCTAAAACTGCTTGAAAACCTTATCTAGAGATTGAGATTTGTGATATTGGAGGCAAAATGATATATTTGCACCCAAAAATTCTTGTGCACCACATCAGCTGGGGCAAAGAAGTACATTCTCTTCAAGATTGGAACATATGGGAAGCAAAGACAGTCTTGGCCCATATTTTTCTGTGTTTTTATCTTAGAAGGAACAAAACTTAACAATATTTTTCTCCATTGACATTTATGGAATTATGTAGTTTGTCTTAATTAAGGAAATGAAAAGGAACTCGATATTTTTGTGTGAATCCATGTAGGTGGTAAAATATATAAACAAGACAGGAAGATGATATACAAGAAAAACAGCCTTTTCAAGCAAATTGGAAGCAATAAAACATCGTATGTCATCATTTTTTGGTGGAAAGTGATGCGCCAAGTTACTTGGATTTTTTTATAAGTCAGCCATCAACTCATTAACCAGTGTCTGCAAGCAGATGTTGGCTTAAGCTTTGGTGCCGCTTGGTGTGTTTAGGGAAGTAGAGACTGATAACGGCTTTTCAAAAAGAAAGTAGCTCTCTAATATAAAAAATGATTTCTTTCCTCAAATCTTACTTGTCATATTGTGTTACATGAGATGATGAAACAGAACGTTAACTGTGTAATGAGACAGGGATGCTAAAGTGTAAAAAGAATACGCGTTTTCAGCTTAGCTATGTAGATATGTGCCATGGTTTCAGACACGGGCAACCATTCTGAAATGATGGCAGGATTTCTTTAATGCAAATCTGCTGCTTGTGAGTTAGAATAATGGAGAAGTTAAACGAGTTTTTTGGTTTTTTTTTAAGATTTTATTTATTTATTTGAAAGAGAGAGACAGAGACAGAACATGAGATGAGCAGGGAGAGGAGGCAGAGGAAGAGGGAGAAGCAGACCTCTGCTCAGTAGGGAGCCTGGTGGGGTCCTCCATGCGGGGCTCCATCCCAAGAGGCTGGGATCATGACTTGAGCTGAAGGCAGATGCTTAACGGACCGAGCCACTCAGATGCCCCTATACTGTGTTATTTTAAACAGAGATGAGAGACTGTTGGTAATACAGAGCGACTCTGTACTTGGTGCTTTTTTGCCACCTGCACTGGGGCCCCTTGTTGATGTGAGCACCCAAACTTTTAGGTTGCTGATGCTTTTAAATACTCTATGTTTTTTTTTTTTTTACACTGGTGCATTTGGATGAATTTCTAGACCTTCATTAAAGTCATTGTAGTTTATTTCTCAAAAGTGAATATAATACAGATATTTACAGAGCAGATAGACAGCATATTTTATTTATTCTGGTGACAATGAATATACATTTTACTTCAAGGTGAGAAAAATTCACAAGAAAAAAGTAGCTGTTAATGGAAAAGTAAAAGAATGTTAGAAATGTACAGAGATGGATCACTGGTGAAATCATATTATGTTTTTAATAGGATTTGTACTTACTCTGTGCAGTTGAATCATTATGTGTTCGCTCCTTGATTTTTTAAAACTATTTCCACACACTCCACAATTGAATCACCAACATCATTCAATCTAAAAAAATTTCAGGCCTAAATGATTCCAGAAAGATAAGTAAGTGTACTTCATTCTTTTAAAAATTTTGTCCAGAAGAGGAATCTCACAGACTCATTTGGGTTATATTCTCATCTTTCTGAAACATTGGTTGCAGTGGTGCTCCTGAGAAACTTTCTCTGAGACTGCCATCACATGCTGGGCTTCGTTAGGGATTGTTTGCTGATCAACAATCCTAGAAGGAAAGAGAAAGGAAGAAAGTGATAAAGGAGGGGGAGGGAAGGGGGCTGAGGGAAGGGGAAGTGGATTGGGAGGAGTGAAGAGAAGGGAGGGAGGGGCGAAGGTCGAAAACAGGGAAGTAGCAGGAGTGGGCAGAGACAAGTCAGAGCTGTGATATGGGTGATTAACAGAGTTACCCCATACTTGGGCAAGGCTGCTGGGTCTTTATTACCATTTTGTATACTATACATTAAACTAATAGTTTTTATTGAAAACTGTATACTATATATATTCCAGACGATATGCTATATTTTATCTTAATGCTATGTATTGTAATAATATACTATATATTATTACATATATTATACTAATTCTATATACTGTACAGTAATTGTTTTATTCTATATACTATATTATTATGTACTATATAGTTTTATATATATTACATATACTATATTGTATGTATAATATATATATCCTATAATATACTCATAGTTTATGTTGTGTATATATAGCTTCTGCTACATCTTTTACTTTATAATTTACACCAGTCTCTAGATACTGCTTTTCCCAAGAGAAAGGTTTATAGCTCGGGGAGACAGCTCTCTTCAGTACCGAGCATTTTCCAAAAGTCTTCTAGAGAAGACTGACAGCTAAGGACAGTTCTTCTAGCAGTTGGGGGCATATATCTGAGGTTCTGAAGGGGATATGGCTGCTCCACTGTAGCTTTAAAATGAAGAGGATTACTTTAAGTTTCAACCTAACTTACTCCTATTAAAATAGTTTATATTTTTAAATGTGGAAGTACTGAGTAGCTACTTTTCATTGTATAGACTACATATTTCAATCATAATGCAGAAGGAGTTTCTAATATAACCGAAAGCCAGATAAACAATCCCAGTGCACTCTTTTCTAAGCTTTGAAAGTATTTCTCTTGTGTTTCCTTGAATACATTGGTTAAATCTGGAACAAATGTATTGATTTTGTATAACATTGTGGCAGATATTATACGAAGAGGACACACTATGAAACAATGCTTGGAAGACACTGTTATAATTTTAACTATCTTGAGAAGGCTAGCTATTCAGGAGCACAGTATTTTTTAATTTCATGGTGAACCGTGGGCAAAAAATGTATAAGCACATTTTGGGAGCATAAAGTAGGATCCCAGGTTATGTACTTAATTTGAAAAGACAGGCACTAGGCATTTGGGGAAGAGTAGAAAAATTAATTTATTTTACTTGAACAAAGAAAATCATTTGGTGAAGTAAGAAGCGATGAGATAGGCAGCTACATCAGTTCTCTATGGGACTGTGCAAGCTCAGTGACCTCCACCAAGTGACCAAGGGATAAGGGACACTTCATAGGAGTCAAATGAAGCAAGGGTGTTTTGTTGACACCTCCATTCATGAGACTTGAAAAATCACTACCTCAATCCCCGATTGTTTCCTCTAACCACGGTGTAAATCACATCATGAGGATTTCTAGTCAATTCTGTGATGGAGACATAGTTTCCGTGTGTGTGTGTGTGTGTGTGTGTGTGTGTGTATGTGTGTGTGACTAATTTGATAGGCCCATCTGGATATATATGAATTTGAATTAAATAAAGTCTTAAAAATAGTTAATTCTGATAAATTGGGAAAATATTTCAAATATTTTAAAGATTTTATTAATTTGGGAGAGAGAAAGAGGGGGGGACAGCAGCGGGGAGGGGGGAGAAGGGGAGGAGCTGGGAGGGGGAAAGAATCTCAAGCAGACTCTGCACTGAGCGGGAAGCCTACCCGGGGAGCTCGATCCCACAACCTTACAATCATGACCTGACCCAAAACCGAGAGTCAGATGCTTAACCAACTGAACCATTCAGGAGCCCCGTGGGAAAAATATTTCAGATTTCAGGACATTTTAGATATACTGGGATACATATGACCTTCAAAATCTGTTCACATGAGAAATATTAAACTAAAATATCAAACTTCAGTTTTGAGGAACCCAGGGAAGTTTTTCCTAATTCATACTTTCAATTAATGTGAAGGAGCTGCCCTTTGTGTTCCAGGTTCATGACACCAACCATTCCTTAGAAGGTCAATGTTTTCAGGGGACCCTCCAGTAGGAGAGATGGGTAAACCAGAATTTTAAAAGATGATTCATCAAGTTATGGGGAGTTTTATTGCAAAGAAATAAAAGAGGCTCTAAATCTGGTTAGATGAATAAATGCCCTTTAAAAATGCCGTCAAAAAGACTAGACAGCAAGTAATAGCTTAAAGGTACAGTAGTTGTATAGTTTGCTGCTCACTGAACTTGCTCTGTGACTTATTTTATTTTATTTTTTTCCAGTGTGAGATAAGAAAATGAGGCTTTCGTAAGGACTTGTAGAGGTTACGCTTTCCACTCTTCTGACTCTAGAATAGTCTGATAGTATTCAAGTAAGACCTTCTTTCATTCTCTAGGCAGAAATAAAATTGCTAAACTTTTATAGAAAGGTTGCCCTCTAAATAATGCTTCCAGCCAAGATTGCAAGTTCCATAAATCTTGTACAAAAGTGTAAGCTGCTCCTTTCCCAGCTGCTGGAATTGCCTATGCCCAGTGATGGCAGGCATTTAACCCAATATTTTCTGCATCTTTATCTTTCATGATTTTATTTATTTTAAGTACATAAACAAGATCCAAGTGAAAGAAATGTGATCACTCTTTAAATCTATTTTGTGCCAAAATAGCTAATAAACAATATGATTTCTGTGATCATAAATTAATACTGAAACTATTAATTGGTTTTGCCTCTGGACCCATATATTACAGAACATACAGAATCTTCCTTCCTATCTTTATATTTCTGTGTAAATAAGTAGCATAGTTAAAAGTTTTGGTTTGAAAAAATTGAAATTTCTCTTTCTCTTTTATTGTCCAGTCTTTGACTATCCTCACGTCTTAGAATCTGAGAAGTTGTAATGAATCATTAGATTTTCAGTTGACCTGGACAGAAGAAAGGACCTAATTGTACATTTTTTTTGCAAGAATTTAGATAAATAACATCTGCTGTCTAAGCCATAGATGATTTAATTTTTTAACACGTGCTTCCAACCTTTAATTTTCTGCAAAGCAACCACATCAATTATTAATTCATCTATATTTCCTCAAAGCGAGTCAGACTTAAGATCTTTCATCAATATTTAAGACAACTGCTGCAAAATAAACAAAAACTTTTACTTAACTTTTAATTGCAAGTTTGAGAACCAATGATGGCAGAAGCAACAAAAAGCAAGACAAACATGATAAAGAATCCAGAGAAGTAAAAAAAAAAAGTAGGCACAAAAAGAACAAGGAGGCCAGACTTCTGCCATAGCCCTCATTGTCTGGGTTTTACAATGTGAATCTCATTTACTGCACATTTAACTAATGGGATAAATGAATGTGGCCAAATTTAACTCAGGCCTGACTCATGATAGTGCTTAATTTCTGATAGCTCACTTTTTCTCTTGCTTTCTCTCTCACATACACTTTGCCACACATGTTATATTATACACTCTTTGCCATTCATACTGGCCAAGTTACTGAAGGAATAAATACACAGATATATAAAAATATCTGGCATGTAATTAAAATAAGAATGGCTTTCACTTTCCTTTCTCACTATCGTTAGCAAAACTTTTGAGATAGATGTTGTTATGGGTTGGATTGTGTCTTCTCACCCCCACAAGTCTTAGCCCCTGAAGGTCCCTGTGAATGTGACCTTATTTGAAAATAAGAGTTTTTACAGATCGAATGTGTTTAGATGAGGTCCTAGTGAATTAGGATGGCCTCGAATGCGATGTGACCAGTTTCCTTATAGGAAGAGGAGAAGAACCACAAAGAGACACAGAGGGAGAATGCCGTGTGACAGCAGAGAAGGACTTCAGACTGATGCATCGATAAACCAATGAATGTCATGGATTGTGGGCAACCACAGAAACTAAGGGCATCGAATGCATCCTTCCCCAGAGCCTTCAGAGAAAGTGTGGCCCAGTTGACACCTTGATTTTAGACTTCCAGCCTCCAGAATGGTGAGAAAATGAATTTAGAGAATTTATAGGATTTTAAGCCACCCAGTCTGTGGCCCTTCGTTACAGCAGACCTAGGGAACTATTATACAGACTGTAAGCACATTGACTTTTTTCTTTTTTTAAAAAAATTATGAAATAAAACATATGTGCCAAGCATAGAAGGTATGCACAGTTGAACAAGTAATTATAATGCAAACATTCATCTGACTACTATCCAGGGCGGTAATTAAGATATTACTGCATTCCGAAAACTCTCCATGTATCCCTTCCTTACCATAGCCTCCTCTCTTCTCCCGGGATCACCGCCCCCGACAGTCCTTTGTTCCATCACCTCTGTAATCATATTGTAAGAAATATGCTTTAATGTTTGTGATGATCAATATCCTTTGAATAAGGATATATTTAGATGAACCAACCTGATGAAAATGAATTTCAGAGCTCTACATAGGTAAATTCACAAGTTACTAACTGATAAATAGAAATTTAAACCAATACTCTGTAAAGTCATATTTTAAATAGCCAGACTCATTATCGATTCATTCATTGGACACTTAGTATTACTGGGGACATACTGAGTGAACTTTGTTTTTTGAGAATTTTCTAGAACAGAGATTAAAAATGTCAACAATCCTACTTTAACAAAACTTATATAATTTAAAGTAAAACTAAATTCTTTTGTAGTCATACTTTTTATACACATACACACATCAGGAATTTGTGAGATTTAGTAATACTCTTTGTAATAGAGAACAACTGATCAATGCAATGGATTTTGCCAATTTATAGATTAACTGAATTGATTTATGAAAACATGAATACATTGTTTTAGAGAATTCTTAATTTTTACTTTTTACTAAATCACTAGGTTTATTTAGATGTGTCTAGTTACTGAACTTGCCCAGTGTGTGTATACAAATTCCTTTTGGTATCTTCGAGTATATTTACTACTAATAGAAGATAGACAAATCTTTGCTTTGATTTTATAGACTGCTTATTGTACTATGTATTTAAGCATTACAAAGTACTATAAGTGAGGAAGTAAAGGGATTCAAAGTGGTTTCCTTTGTTTAGTACTAAAATGTTTGTCAATAGAATCTGTCAAACGTTTTGAGAGCACTGGAACACAAGTGTTTTCTGCTTTCTGAGAAGCTCATTGTTCCCAGAAGAAAATAATGGGTTAGCTAATGATTATATAATAAAAAGGATGCATTCTATAGTCCAGAAACATTTAAAGTGCATTCTATAGGTGGTGAACTCTACCTAGAGAGAAAGAGATTGGTTCATACAGAAACGGCATATGAAAAGCCACTCTTGTGTCTTGAAGAATAGGAATTTGTTGAGAGGGATTTGGAAGATCTAAGAAAGACAAAAGGGTATGAGAGTTGGACGCTTAACTGACTGAGCCTCCCAGGTGCCCCAACTTTGCCCCACTCCATTGGTCTTGAAAAGTTATTGGAAAGTTACCAACTTCACCAATTATTAGTTAAGAGAGAATATAACTGATGAATGTGATTTGGTTGACTTGCTCCCTATTACAGGTATCACAATGACTCCTCCCTTCATTTACAGAGACTTCTGTTTTATTTATTTCAAGCATGACAGTATTTTAAATATTTTGGCATGATATATAATTCCTACAGTTTTGTTGCCAGGGGCTGAGAAAGGGGGGAAAAGGAAGGTATGTGTAAGTTGTAAATTGCTAGAACTAGAATTGGATATTTCGGGTGGGAATGCATCTTGTCAGAGAAGGGGATGATGTCAGAGAAGGCTTTATAGAGTAAGCAACTGAGATAACTATCAAAGGATGATGGTAGAAGAATGGGGGTAGATGTGGTTTTCCTAGAAAGAGAGAATTCAGGAACAAGGCAGAAGAAAGAGCCCTGTGGGTATGTGAATATGTAAGAACCAGCAGAGAAAAGAGGTGTCCATGAGTGAGATGGACAGGGCAGCCAGAGAGAGAAGCAAGAGGCTCAGGAAACTGGCATCACCAACACTGCAGGAGGAAGAGATTTCAAGAAAAATCGGTGTATTTAAAAGTGGTAAGGATCATAATTGAGAAAAGCTCATTGGATTGGGTACCTCAGCCAAAAACCTTAGAGCCAGCCTTGACTTATGCTCTCTTTGACAAGATAGACATCAATTCATCAGGAAATTCTATTAACTTGGCCTTCAAAATATATCTGTACTGGGGCTACTTCTTACCACTACTTTATTTAAAATCCACACTGTGTATCTCCCCCTCTGTTCCTAAGAATTCCAATGTTCGTTACCCTGCTCTATTATTTTTCCATAATACTTCTTGCCTCCAGCAAGCTAGATAGTTTCCTCTTTTATGAGTGATTGCTTATGTCAGTCCCCTCTCAACGTGGATACTAGCTGCATGAGGGCTGGACTCCTCTGCTGTGTTCCAGGGCTTAGGACACATTAGTCCTGGCACAGGGCTGCTCAACGAATGTCGAATGAACACACTGTAGTTTTGTTGTGTATTTAACTAAAATTAGGTTTGAGTTTATGGTTAGAGCTGTATGTTTTAGACATATAAACCAAATCAAATTCAATTCTAGTATGAATTCAAGTAATATTTGGTAAAAAATAGTCTCTTGTGTTATATTCTGTGCTTGAGAATTCTTGTAACTATTATATTCCAGAAATTAGAATCCACACACTACTGCTAGGGACAGTTTTCATCTTGTGCTCTAATTAAAGACTTTAACCAAACTTTTAAATCATGAGATTGAAAATATTCCTGAAACTAATACTTTATTTAGCACTACTTCTGCACAAAGTGCTTACTCAGGAGACAAAGAATTTTCAATTTACATGAAAAGAGTGCATATATTCAAGGGCTCCTAATATGTTCTTTGGGCAAGCTCATTCACCACACATTCTCATAAGTATGTAGATATTTAAATTATAAGGTTGAGACATGAATCCACAATTTTCCATTGATGCAAAATGCAAATTTATTCCATTACATCAGCAATTCATATAGAATCTCTTGTCACAGGATATTTAAAATATTATTTTTTTTGCCTGAAAAATCCTAAGAGCTTTTAGACTCTTTGTGAGTTAAGAAATTGACCTTCCAGTTTCTTCCTTCCTTCCCCCTCCTCTTTCCTTCTTTTATTTTGACCCCCACCCCCAATCTTTATTCCACTAAATAGTCAATGCCTAATCTAGGAATGAGCAAATGAAATGACAATGAACTTGTATGCTTAACTTGTCCTGCAGAGTTCACTGCATGCTTTGGTTCATCATTATTTTCTGCATGGAGATTGTGTTTCTTCATTGACTGTAATTGCTTTGATCTCCTACTGAGCAGCATAATTCTCAACTCTCTCTCACACCTCTCTCTGTTACACATCTGGAAATTGTGCTCATATTCATTCTCTGATCATCAGAGCTGACATCCATTTGTAGTTCCCTCATCATTTAAATCATGTGTTTCTTGGGTTCTGGGGTCCATTTGTTTTCTCTTGCTTGGCCTCTCAAGCGAGAGAAAACTCAAGTAATAGAGACCTCAGAAGGCTGTGAGCTGCATCTTTTCCTATGATTTGCACGTGCTGAGCTTACTGGGTGTATTAACATCACACCTGGGAGGCACAAACAAATGAAAACAAGACTCGGAACTCCAAGGATATTACTGTTGATGTAAACTAATCGAGAGTGCAGAATTGAGCCAGCTGAGTAGCACTTTAGTCTTTGCTCACTTAGGTAACTGAGGGTTGCTGGGGGGTGGGAGTGGAGGGATAGGGTGGCTGGGTGATGGACATTGGGGAGGGTATGCGCTATGGTGAGTGCTGTGAATTGTGTAAGACTGATGATTCACAGACCTGTACCCCTGAAGCAAATAATACATTATATGTTAATAAAAAACAAAACAAAACAAAACAAAAAAACCATTGAAACTTAGTTACCTTTCCTTTCCTTTCTTTTCCTTTTCTGTCTTTTTTTTTTATAGGTTTTGTCATATTTTTAGAGTTCCACAACCCAATCTTGATAAATGTTGAATATTAAAATTGATCTTAAATTTAAAAAAAATATTTATTTATTTTTAGAGAGAGAGAGAAAGAGAAAGAGTGGGGGGAGGGGCAGAAGGTGAGGGAGAAGGAGTAGGAGAGAATCTCAAGCAGACTCCCTGCTGAGCCCTATGTGGGCTCCATCTCATGATCCTGAGATCAAGACCTGAGCAGAAGTCAAGACTTGGATGATCAACTGTCTAAGCCACCCAGGTGTCCTGATCTTCAATTTTTTTTTTTAAAGATTTTATTTATTTATTTGACAGAGAGACAGAGAGATAAGAAAGCAGGGAACATCAGCGGGGTGGGGAGAGGGACAGGAGAGGGAGATGCAGACTCCCCGTGGAGCAGGGGGCCTGATAAGGAGCTCTGTCCCAGGACCCAGAGATCATGACTTGACCTGAACTCAAGAGTCAGCCGCTAAGTTGACTGAGCCATCCAGGCACCCCTGATCTTCAAATATTTAAAGAAAAATATAGAGTTCTTTTCTGGCTGGAAGCAAACCAAGTGACTGACTTTGAAGATAGCATGAAAAAAGGTGTTCTTTCCTTTTCTCCTTTTCCTTCTACTTTCTTTCCCTCCTCACTCCTTTTTTTCCTTTCTTCCCCATTCCTTTTCCCTTGTCTTTTCCTTCTTTTATTTTTTCCCCTCAAAAGAGAATACTTATGTGAATGAAGCAAACTACATTCTATTTTGATAATTTGGCATTTTGTATTTTTTAATTTCATCTTTTCTCCATGAAAATTTTAGAGTGAATTTGACTTGCAAATAAGATGAAATTGTCCCACTTTGTCATAATACAGTGAAGGTCAACAAAATAAGCACATCTATGAAATTTTCAGCTGCTTTTAATACGATATGGTTACAGTGATAAACAGAGCTGTTAAAACCTGTAGTTAAGTAGTACCTAATATTCAAAACAAGTAGGACAGCAAATCTTCGTATGTACATAGTAGATAAAGGTACATAAATATATTTTTTAAACAACATTTCAGAGTGTAAATACAGAAAACACTTGTGAAATTTAATATAATTACATGATAGTTTCTAGAATTTTGCAATTTCTTCATATATGGTGATTATGTTGTGGGAAATTAATAATTTGATTGACGACTGCCAAATTCTCTTATTTACTGAAATCAGAATAATGCCAACAATTCTTTTTCTGTTGTTGTACAATTTTTTTCATAATTGAAAATGGTTATCTTTCTGCCAAACTGAAAAGTCCGGTCTAAGAATATATTTTATGAGAATGAAAAGTTAAACTTGTTTTTATTCTCTATACCCTTTCTTTATATCTTATGAAATAGAGCTGAAGCTGAAAAAAAAAACCAAAACCCTAACTTTTGGAAGTCCCTCTTATTTTGAAGATCAAATTAATGAGCACAAGTTATTTCAGATCATACCAGAATTTCAATCGTTCCCCAATAAATTACTTCTTATCCTCGAAAGGGTCCTTTGTATGAGATAACAGTCATAAACCTACGTGGTCTAGATAGATTGCTGTTTGGACTTGCTCTCCCTTTTGTCATATGAGAATTGTACATAACAGAGGGGGAGAAAGGAACATGACAAGGTCACCAATCCTGTAGCTCCAATATTTCTATAAGTCTATTAAATACAATGCTTTAGTCCTTAAGCGGTTTCCAATCTAGTCACCTGTATTATTTATCCCTTTTTTATTGTTATAATATCTACATCTCTTATAATAATTAGTTATTGAAAATAACTAATCAAATTACGCTCATAAGCTATAGATGGCTGAAATAAAGGTATGAATCTCGGAAATAGAATATATATCTCTTGGGGAGAATATGGGGTAACAAGGCGCACAAAATATTATACTTTTTTTTAATGCTTTTGTTTTATCTTATTGCTTTACTGTAGTTCTATGTTTACATTTTTTGTTGTGACTTTATAAAAAAATAAACAGCTAGTATGTTTTTATTTT
>JAPYYM010000784.1:0-14290 GCA_028534135.1 Potos flavus
CCCCGTCCTCTCTTGCCCCCATTTTACAGATGGGGAGTGGAGACCCAGAGAGGGACGGCTCATACAGCTAGGTGGTGGAGGAAGCTACGTCCAGGCCTTACACGCCTGCACACGTGCACACACACATACACACATGCCAGCAGTAAGCTGGGGTGGCGGGTGGGGGTGCTGGCTGAGCCAGAGCTGAACTCCCTCACCTGAAACTTGCTACATGCATGGTGGGGGGCAGGAGAGGTGGAACTCTACAGGATCTGACTTTCCCTATCATCTTCTGGGCGATGAAACCAGGGTCCACCCAGGGGAGTGGCATGGGGGGGGGGGACACTCTGTGGAAAGACCTTGCAAAGCGCCTAGAGTAAGATACATTCAAGTTCAAACCCTTAGCCCATCGCGTGCTGCGCGAGCTAGAGAGGATTAGGGCACCTCCCTGAGCCTAAATGACCTGCCCCGGGGGGACCTCATAGTTGAGGATTTAAACCTCAGGGGAAGCAACCCAGCTCTGTAAATATATTTCCACCTTCATTCTTTGCCAGAGGACTGGTGTACCCAGGACCCTCACCAAGGGAGGTCTTCTTCCCTGGGGCTGAGAATCCTCATGGGGCCCCAGAAAGTTAGAGGCTGGAGAGAGAGAACTTCCCAGGTGCCTGCTGCTTTCCCTGCCCCGCAGAAAACAGAGGGGCTTGTTGGGGTTGGGGGAGAGGCAGCTTGGACAGCTGGGGGCCCAGAACAGGTGAGGGCGCTGGAGAGGGGCTGTCCCTTCTCACAACGCCGGGCGAGAGATCCCAGTCTGCCCTCTCCCCCCCCAAAATACCCTGTAGCCAAGGCCACATACCCCGGGGGTCTTCAGAGAGCCCCTTCTCCCGCCGGCGGGCGGCCTCAGCGCCCTCCCCCATCCCGGGCACCGAGAGCAGAAAGGGGAAGCTGGCCCGGCCCCAGGGGAAAGCAAGGGGAGGGGCCAGGCGAAGGCGCAGGACAGGGGGCTTCCCGGGGGCCAGGAGGGAGCCGCCTACCCGGCGTCCGGGGGTCCGCGAGCAGGACCTGGGGCGGCGGCAGCAGCAGCAGCAGGAGCAGCGGGAACCGGAGCAAGCGACTCCTCCCTGCAGAGAGAGATTAGGGCTGAGCCAGGCATTCCAGGCTCCACCGGGACGCAAAGAGGGTTCCCGGGGGCATCAGGGTAGGACTCACGGCTCATAGTTCAAGGTGGCTGATGCGTGTGGGATGCAGACGGCGGGCTCCTGGGGTGCGCCTCTGCCCGGGAGCTCTGGCCCGTCCCGCCCCCCCCATTCCCTGGCTCCACCTCTCCAGCCCGCTGTCACCTCCGCGCCGGCCACCGCCCACTTCCTCTGCTCCCGCCCTAGCCAGAACATTTTATTAATTATTCTGATTGCAACTAAAGCGGCTTTTCACCCAAGATCCTTGAGGCACTTGAGCCTTTGAAGCTCCGTGGCGCCAGAATTGTGTCCATTTGGGTAGATAGGAAACTGAGGCCCGGAGATTAAGTGCAAGGCTGAGGTCGCCCAAGCCTTCAAGGCAGAAGGAGAGTATCTCAGGCTAGAAGCGCTGGCCTGAACCACACGCCTTGGCCCCCAGAGAGGAAAGGAGGCTCGACAAGGAGTCCAGACTGGACTGCGCACCGTTTCTGGATGGGAAACCTGCTACCCTCAGACAGATCTAGGGGCTCTGCCCTCCGAGGCCACATGTCAGACTGAACCTCTGCTGCCAGAAAGGAAGAGCCCAGGCTCCAAGTCCAGGAGACCTGAGCTCAAATCCAGACTCACAGCTTACCAGCTGCGTCTCCTGGGACCTGGTGTTTACCCTTTCTGGTCTTCAGTATTCTCATCTGTGAAATGGGGATAATCATAAGGAGCATCCCCGAGGATCGATGTAAGATGCGGTGAGCTCACGCACACAAGTCTGCTAATGCAATGATGGCTTATTAGGAGGCATTGTTTTCAGAGATCTCCCAACTCCGATTTCACGGCTGCCCAGGGCTGGCACTCTAGCCGGACTCACATCTACCTGCCGAATTTCCAGAACACCAGCATCTGGTTCCCCGATTTTATAGCTGGGGCAACAGATCCTAGCAGGGGGAAGGGATGGGCGCCAGGTCACCCAGAGTCTCCTGGTCCCCACACCCATGAATTTTGTCCTTCGGTCTCCCCAGCACACTGAACGGTCCTGTGGGCTCCATTTCTGAGTCCTCGTGCCGGTTCCCAGGGCAGGAGGGTGGGAACCACAGGTGCAGGGTGGGAACCATGCCACGTGGGAGAGGTGAGACGTGCTGGGAAGCCCCTCCTATGTCCCCACCCGAGCTGTTCCCATGCTCCACTGGGACAAAAGCCAGCTGCCCCGGGGAGACAGAGCAAGCCAGGGCAGACCTGGGGAGGGAGTGGGGCAGAGAGAGGGCCTAGAGCCCTGGGGTGCTGGGACAGGTTTCAGCTTCCCCCCCCCCCACACCCCCATCCCCACCACAGATCCAGGGCCCCCTGGCGAGGAGCCGTAAGTCATGGATGACCAGCAAAAGGGATGGGGTCCGGGTAGACATTTGGGGGTGCAGGTACCAAAGAAAAGGGGGCTTTCTGGTGCTGGAGAAAGGAGAGAAGAGCTTGAATGAGACCATTACCAGGTCCTCCCTCCCTTAAGGCTCTGGGCCCAGCAAGTTCCCCGCCTGGCCCTTCTGCTGACTCGTTATTCCCAAGCCACCCTCTAGACTCAAAGGGATGAGCACTTGGGTGGCCCCAAGGAGACCTGAAGTCAAGGCTCCGTTCTTCCAACTTGAGACAAGTCTCTGCCGCTCTCCGGGCAGCTGCTTCCCCGTCCCAACAATACACAGGTCAAATCGGATGGCCTCTGAGAACAGGTCTGGGGTGGAGCGACTGGGCCCTCACCGTGGCCAGACTCTATGTCCGGTGCCGGAGGTATCAAGATGGACGCAATGAAGGAGAGGACAGAGGTGAGATGGGGGGCAGTCTTCCAGGGACAGGGTCACCCTGACACGTGGGGGAGGGGGAAGTGAGAGCTATGGTGGCTGAAGAGGCGTCAGGGCTTGGTGACCGACTCGCACCTGAAGGAAAGAGACGTGCTGGGAAGGGCATCTAGCTTTCTGGCCTGATGCTGGCCATCATCCCCAGGGAAGGAATCAGGGAGGGGAGCAGGCTGGGGGAGATGGCATTCGCATTTGGACTCATTCTGTTGGGTCCATCTGGGCGACAAGGTCCGGGCTGGCCTTTGCCCCAGGCCTGGGAAAGGCCACCACACAGTGTCCCCTTTCCTTGCCCCTCTAGTCCAAAGCCTGTGGCCTCAACAGCTGGGGAGTTTTCCTAATACTCGGGATGGTGAGCTTCCACTGGTTGGGCAAGGCCCAACTCCAATGTCCCCTGGCAATCCTCCTCCTCTTTCTGTCCTCCCAGGAAATTCCTGTGCCTTCTCTGCCCACAGCCGGCTTCGCAGCATGCTGGACCGTCTGAGCGGCAGAAGACTTGGTCACTCTCGTGTCCCCGGGACCACTCACAGGCTCTGGCCTACAGAAGATGCCTGCAAGTGTTGTTTGATTGAATAAAATATGAGTGACTGAATGAATGAAACATAGACCCTCTACAAGTGGGTGAGGGTCCAAGGCCAGCTTCATCAGGTGACACCAACCCATCCATCTGCGGTGACTACCACCGGAAGAGGAAGGGCCCGGCCTCAGGGTTCCCTGTCCTCCCTGGCTGGGCCCATTTGGCCAGCACCCCCGCACCCCCAATACTCACAGGGCCAGCTCCCTGAGCCCCTCCCAGCTGCAGCAGCACCCTCTTCCCTCTCCCCTGTATCCCACTGGCAACGTGGGTCAGGGTTTCTCCCTCTTTCCCTACCCCTACCTCTGGCTCCCGGCAACGCTCCTAGGGGCCCTAGCTAGGGCCTAGATTTCAAAGCCCCTGGAGAAGTCTCTCCCCTGCTAGGTCCCACCCACTATTTGGAAATCCGGAGCTGACTCTTACCTGAATCACACAGGGACCCAGCCCCGCCCCGCCCCACCTCTAGAGGCAGCTTCCCAGACCCGCAGGAAAGTTCTGGAATCAAGCCAACAGCTCTGCAAATCCCACCTCCCCCACCCTCACCTGATCGGCTCTAAGCTCTCAACCTTAGCCGACGGCCCCTCTTGGGCCTCAGTTTCCCCACCTGTAAAATGGGGTTAATGATTCTCCTCTTGCAAGAGTTCCTGCGAGAACAAAATAAGATAGTCTGTGCGAGCTGCCCAACCTCCAGTAGGAGCTCAATGGAAATGCTTTTCCCGTTCCCCCTCTCGTTCCCCACCTGAGCTGGAGGGTTTCATGCAAACTCCTCCTCTTCCTTCATACCTAATTTACCAGTGCCAGGCCAGGGCTGGGCACTGGCAGTAATAATAAAAATGGCTGGTATTTCTCAAGTACCTACTACGTGGCAAGCGGAGAGCTATTTCTTTGGCCGCGCTGTGTCATTTCCTCGACAGCCTCATAGCGGGTTATCACCTCCGTTTTACAGACAAGAAACGGAGGCCCAGAGAGCCGAAATGACTTGCCCGAGGTTGCATAACTAGTAAAGGTTAGGTGTCAGGGTCCGGTCCCTGTGTTCTGGGACAGCAGGTACACCGACGCCCCCCAGAGCCAGCCAGTGTGCAGAGTTAGCGAGGGGGAGGCAGAAAGCACTACGGGTGGGGGGCCGTTTACCTCCTTCCCCGAAGCCTTCACAACAGCTCCAAGAGAAGAGTATCATTATCTCCATTGCAAAAGAGGAAACTGAGGCTCAAGGACCTCCCTAGATCTCATGGCGAGGAGGGGGAGGAATTGTAACCGTAGCAGACATTATGCTGGGGGGTTCGGGCGCCCCGTCTCCTCTCTAACTCTCACAGCTCCATGATATAAGTGTTCTTCTTGTCCCGTTTTGTAAACGGGAGAAATAACTTGCAAAAGGCCGCAGGCTAGGAAGTGGTAGAGCTGGGCTCGGAGCTCTGGTCTCCTTGATGTTGACATCCGCAAGCTTCATTCCCTGCTACACTCATCCCGGGCTCTCTTGGATCCTAAACCCTGAATCTTTAAAACAAACACCCAAATCCTGGCGGAGGCAGGCCAAGAAGATGGATAAACAAGCAGGAGGTGGGTGAGTGGAGAGTCCCCAAGCTCATCTGGGGAGTTTCCACTGCAAGGTCCGCTGTCCTTCGACCTCAGCAGTAAGCAGCTGGCGCCATCTGATCTCCGATCGGCACAGGATGGCTGAGCGGTCACGCCACTGGCATCCAACCGGGCCCACCCCCTCCAACAATGTAATCTGCGAGCATCAGACACAGGTTCCCGAGATCCGGGGGCCCAGCTGCCTGGGACTAAGGAGGAGCGGGAGGAACGAAGCTGGGAAAAGCACCACTGTCTTTACTAAGAGACGGCAGCGCCTCTGGAAGTTGCTGGGATTGTAAAGTGTCAGGCTCCCCATCCCTCTCCTCCTCCACCACAGCGGAAGGAAGAAGAGCTCTTTGCATAGCCCTCCTTGGGGGTGCAAAATACTGTCCTAACGCTGCCCAGAAAATTCAGTCGCTCCCACAGCCCCCAGAACTTAGCCCAGCCTTCAAACTTCATCGTTCCCTGAGCAGCAGGTACCATAGAAAGTGGCCCAATAGGGAGACTCAGAAGATTTGGTTTCTAGTAACACAACCCCCTGAACTCACTGTGTGACCTTGGGCAAGTCACTCACCCTCTTGGGCCTCAGTTTCCCTATTTATTAAATAAGTCTATTGAATTAGATGTGCTGAGGGTGAGGGGGCAGAACTTTTGGAGTCAGACAGAACTGGATTTGGAGCCCAGCTTCATAATTCCGGCTGTGTGACTGGGAGCCTGTCATAGGTCGTCGCTGAGACTGTTTCCTCACCTGAAAATAAGAACAAGAATAGTATCGATTTCCTGGGACCACCTTGAGGATAAGACCACTTAGCAAAATTCCCGGCACTCAGGAAGTGCTTGGTCAATGATCACTATTGGTGGAATTCTTATAATTAATAATTGTATAACTAATCCAGTTTTAGCAGCGTGGTCCCAGATGCATAAAAAACCAAACCAAACCAAAACAAAACAAAAAAACCGTGTTCTGGATTGCTCTGGACACAAAAAAGAACATAAAGGGGGATGGTTGCCGTCCAGTGCTAGCCTCGTGCACCAGCGATGCATTTGGGCCACATGTGACAATGTCCCAAATGTGGAAGCTGGAGAGGAGGACGAGGAGGATCTTCTCATAGGCTCTTCCCATGGTTCCGCTCTGCTCCATCAACTCTCAGGATGGGTTGTGTCCTCAGGCCAGGTTCCAGGCAGGAACAGAGTAGAAAGGAGAGACACACGCCGGCATTGTCCCCCGTCCACCCTTCTCACCAGAACTCTGTCACATGACCTCGCTTGGCTGCAAAGGAGAATGGGAAATGGAGTTCTTGGATTAGGCAGGAAGGCCGGGGTGTTGGAAACGGGGATTGGTCCAGTCAACCACCAGCATCTGCCAGATGCCGAAGCGTCTCTTTCCGGTGTGGGCTGTGGTTTCTGGTGTACGGCTTCTCCGAGAGAATCCAGGAACAAGTATATGCTGCAGAATCCAGAGATGAGCAGACCTTTTTGTCCCCCAGGATAGGGTCTGAGAACTGCAGGTCCGAGGTCAGAGTCAGGAGCTGCCCCAAGACAAGGTCCAACCCACGCACCGCTCTCCGGTGACAGACTAGAGGCTCAGAGCAAAGCAGGGACTCGCCCAAACAGGCCAGGTGCCTCTCCTCTTGTAAAACGACCAGCCTTGGAACAAGTCACACTAGAAACAGTTGTGCCCGATTGCAAGGACATCTCACCCTTTGAAAACTGGTACCCAATAGACTGAAAATTTAGTGGGCGAGACTATGCACTTCCAAACAAGCCTTCGGTTCTCAGGCAAGAGCCCTAAAAGTGCATTCGCTTGAGCCTCTCAGCTAGAACTGGGCTGACTCATTACTGGCATGGAATGTGTGCTCCTGCTTTAGCACCTCGTTAATAACTTACCGTCACTGAGCTGTACACGGTTTAGGAAAATATTTTCACTTACATCATCATCTCGTTTGGCTCACACAGCAGTCTTTTGATGTTGATGTTTTTAGCCCTGAATAAGTCAGGGTTATTTCCATTACGAATGATAGAAATCCAGTTGCAACTGATTTTGGCAAAAGAAGGGGGAAGAGTAGGCTCCCAAGCTGAAAATCTGGGGACAGGTATGGCTACATCCAGGTGTCGGGTTCTCTTTGTCTCTCTCTGTCTCTCTGTCTCTCTCTGTCTCCCTGTCTCTCATCATGTTTTCCCCTCTCGTTAGCTTCAGCCTCAGGCAGGTGCTCCCCAAGGCCCCCAGACTTGCACTGTCCTAGTGTTCCAATCTCACAGGAAAAGACAATGCCTCCTTCTCAGACACTCGGGATGGTTCTGCTCAGCTCAGGTGCCCATCCCTAAACCAAACAGTGTGACCAGGAAGATGGAGCATCCTGATTCAGACTGGCCAGTCCTAGACCATGTACCCACGTGAACTGAGAATGGGAGAGAGATGTTCCCCAAAAGAAAACTGGGGGCTGCTATCAAAAGAAGGGGGAAGGAAGGCAGGGTAGGCAGAAACGAGTGCTCTCTATTTCTCCATTTGACAGCCAAGGAAGCCAATGCTCAGAGAGGTGAGTGGCTTCTGCCTAAAGCCCCGGGGATGGTGGGAAGTGAGGCTTCCTTGCCTTTGGCTTGAGTCTGGATGGAGAAAAGAGGAAAGAGCTGCGTAGGGGAGGGTACTCCTGCCTGTTGGAGCCCAGCCAGCATCAGAGCCTCCCCAAGAGGGAGGGAGAAGGGTTCGGAGGAATGCTGGTGTTCAAAGCGGCTTCTCCTCTGTCCTTCCTGGTATTTGCTTGAGCAGGAAAGAATGTTCATGTTTACCGAACAATTTCAAGGCATGCCAGACACCGCTGGGCACCTGACTTCGTCTCTCTGACCATATTTTTTGGAGGTAGAAGCTGAGGCTCAGAGAGGTCAAGCAACTTGTCCAAGTCACACCGTCTTGCGATGGCAGAGCGGGGAGTCAATCCAGGTCTGGAATGATTCCAAAGCCTGTGCTCTTTTCCTGAATGCTTTCTCAGTGGGGGTACTCTTGATATTTTGTGTAGGATTGCCCCTCACAGGGCAAGAAGTTTAGCTGGTTAATATTAAGCTCAGTAAGGGCAACAACCAAAAATTACCCATTTCCAACTCTCTCCCCTCCAAGAAGCCACCTCTGGCTCTGGAAGGGAACCACAACACTATGAGGACCAAGTCTGATTCCTTGTTGTGGACCCAGGGCCTGACACAGAGGAAGTACTTGATAAATGTTTAGTGAATGAATGAATGAAAGAATGAAAACAGGACTATGTAAGCTCTACCACTTACTAGCTATATGGCACTGAGCAAGTTACTTAACCCCTCTGTGCCTCAGTTTCCTCCTCTGCAAAATGGGGACAATATTAGTACCCTCCTCATAGCATTGTTATGAAGATCAAATGAGTTAATGCTTATAAAATGCTTGGCACGTTGTCCGATGCCTCATAAGCACTGTATTGGCTTTTCTTAAACACACGAGCCAAAAAATAATAATAATAAATGAAAGACTATCTTTAATATACATACACACACAATCAGGAGTTTCAGGTTACAAACACTGGGAGTTTATCTCCTCCATGACCCTGGGAGGGAACGTTACCCACACTTTGCAGGAAACCCAGGCTCAGAGGTGAGGTGACCCGCCCAGGGTCTTCTGGTTGTCCAACTACAGCTCCGGAATTTCGGACTCCGGCTTCTTTGCATCTTGTGTCCCCTGCAAACGCCCATTCGTAAGCCAAGAATGAAGGAGCCGACGAAGGAGCTGCAGGGACTCCACCCTCTCGGAGCACCTGACCCCACAGCCACCAAGGACCACTCTCCCCTCCAACCAACCCAAGGCTCTCTCACTGGGCTGCCCCGTGCTGTGTGTGTGTGTGTGTGTGTGTGACCCACAGGTTTGGGAGGAAAGAGGCCCAGCCTGCGGCCACGACCACACGACCACATGAAAGAACTGGGTGGTGAGTGACGACTGGTCAGCTGCCTGCCCACAGCGGGAGAGAAACGTCAGCTCTGCAGGCGCCCAGAGTCCCCAGACCTGCTCCCCTCCCCCAAGCCCCTCTCAGGACAGCAACGCGCTCCCACTCCTCCGGGCATGTGCTCTGTAGCTAGAGCACAGGCGGGGCCTCGCTGCTCTGTGATTTTTCAATTCCACACCACCCATCCTACAAATAATCACCAGATGGCATCTGGGCCAACTTCCAGGCTGGCTGCTGGAGACCGGCTCTCACAGAGCTCTCGGCCAGGGAGGTGAGCCTCAGAGGAACAGAAGACAACGGGTGAGGAAGGGGCCTCCTTGCAAGGCCACCCCCCGCCCAGATCCTTAAGAGGATCCCAATTCCCCAGTGCTGAAGGTCCACAGACCAGCACCTGATCCTGCTTCCCAGCCGAGGCTACAGGCGCCATGACAAACATGGCGTCTCCGGGTGCCCACTCACTCCCCCAGCGTCTCTCCTCCTCACCCTCCCAATACACCCGCACTCCGCTCTAGCTCCTCAGGCCCTCTTGCCTTTCTGGGCACGTCCATGCACTTTAGACGGTCTCTTGCTCTCTTGGCATAAAGGAAAAAATACAGACTTTAGAGACATACCCACCAGAGTTTCCATCACACTAGCTGTGTGACCTTGGCCATGTTGCTTAAAATCTTTGGGTCACAATTTCTCCACTACAAAAAGAGGGATCGTGTGATGATTTAAAAGGCTGATGGATATGAACATATTCAGCATATGGTAGGTGTTCCATAAATGCTATATTTCCTTTTCTCGAGGGCTGCCATCCAAGAGTGGGGTTAAGAGACTAACAGAGTAAAACTTCTGGACTCTGCTTTCCCCCTTCATTCTCCTTTTTAAAAATCCTGCCAGGGGTTCACACAAAGAGAACCCCTTCTCTGCAGGAGTTAATATTCTATGGGACACACACACACACACACACACACACACACTAGAATATTATTCAGCCATAAAAAAGAAGGAACTCTCATAGACATGTACCCTGGGCCAAATAATACATTATATGTTAATTAAAAGAAAAAAAAAGAAGGGACTCCTACCATTTGCAACAACAAACTTGATGACATTATGCTAACTGAAGTAAGTCAGACAGAGAAAGACAGATACTGTCTGATCTCACTTACATGTAGGATCAAGAAAAGCCAAACTCACTGGGGCACCTGGGTGGCTCAGGTCATAATCTAAAGGTCGTGAGATCGAGCCCCGTGTCGGGCTCTGATTCTACCCCTCCCCCCTCTAAGAAAAACCCCAACCCAAACCAAACCAAACCAAAAAACCAAACTCACAGGAACGGAAAGCAGACTGGTAGTTGCCCGAGGTTGGCAAGCAGGGGAAACGGGTAACAGACAAAGTGTACAAACTTCCAGTTACAAGATGAGTTTAAGTTCTGGGGATCTAATGTACATTGTGATAACTATGGTTAGTAACACTGTGTTGTATACTTGAAAGTTGCTAAGAGAGTAGATCTTACATGTTCTCAACACACACAGACACAGTAACTAGGTGAGGTAATTGATGTGGTAACTAACATTATAGTGGTAAACATTTCACAGTGCATAATCCATCAAATCATCATGTCGTACACCTTAAACTTACAAATATTATATGTCAAATACATTTCAATAAAGTTGGGAAAAAATTCCATGGGATATTGATTCTCAACAGGAGCATGCCCTCGCTAGGGAGGCATTTAAGAATCTCCTGTAGGTATTTTTTCAAAGCACATACACACACACATGCGCACATTCAATTAGATTTGATATTCCATTCTTCTGATGGCAAGATGCAAATCACAGCCTTAGTGAGCCTCCATACCAGTGGAAATGCAGAGAAGAAAGAATTGGGGAAACACCGAGAGAGATCATTTACATGTCAAACCATCTATGACTCACAGATCTGCTTAGATCTCAGCCTGTCATATCTCCCCTCACCAGGTCTCTCCTTGGTATCTCACTTCATCTTTCTTCCCTGGCAACGTAATTTGGATTATGCTGGATCTGGGCTCCTCCTTATTCCTGTCTACTTGGAGTCTTTCTTGGATAACTTTCTTATCCAGACCAACCCAACCTAATTCAACTCAACTCAACCCACCACAATTCTCCTAAATTCAACTCAAGTCAACCCAACTCAACCTACTTCCACTTACCCCACCAAATCCAGTTCAATAAAACGCAACGCTACTCAACGCGACCCAACTCAGCTTAAGTCTACTAAGTTCAGTTCAAGGCAAACTAGCTCAGCTCTGCTCCACTCACCCAAACCCAAACCCAACTTCCATTCAATCCAATCAAACTGAATTTCATTCACCTCACCCACTCCTACATGATATAACACAACTCTACTCCACCCAAACCAAACCAGCCACGCTCAACCCAACCAAACATAATTCAACTCAACTAAACCCATCCTGCCCAGCTCAGTTTTTCTCCCTTTGTATCTCCTCCTTCTTTCCAATACTTAATACTTGCATTCCAACCTTTGCCCACTACTAGATTGCCTATCTTTCCCTAAATAGTCAGACACAGTGTTAATGCCTCATTGAAAGAAAGATGGGGAAATGTTGCTTTGGACTTTCCACCTTCTTGCTCTTCTCCCAACCCTAACTGCATCCTCTTGCATGTGATAACCTTCAGTCATCTCTGATTCCCCACCATTTATCCCTACCCTTTAATGAAGCCTTGGGGCCATGAAGCCTCAGATGCCCCAAGCCTGAGCCGGCTCTCATCTCTGCACACATTACCCCCAGGGGCATGATGTTCGGAGGACATTTAGATTGGGAGCCAGAGGGTTCTAGTCCCAGAGGAAATCCGAAGGTCAGAAGAGCGACCACCAGACGTGGGCACAGTATGAGCAACAGCAGGATCTTACTTGACCCCCAGGAAGCAGAACGCTCTGTTGCCGGCTTTCCTGCCCGCTCTCCTGGATCTCTTTCCAATCCTTTATGGCTGCCCTGTTCCTGTCTTTATCTCAGTCTTGGTCTCTGTATCTCTGTATCTCTGTTTCTCACTCTCTCTCTGTCCTCCCCGTTATCTCTGCCTCTGTCTGTGGGCGGCCTTATCTCTTCATCTCTGTCTGGAACACTCTCTTCCTCTTTCAATATCTCTCTTGCTGCTAACTCCCTCTTCTTGACTCTGTCCCTCTCCATCTCTGTCTCTATTTCTGGTGCAATCTGCTTCGGTTCCGCGCCTTGGCTGGGGAGCGCTTTCTTCTGAGCACAGAGGCCTCCATTCCTTCCTCCCCTCCACCTTCTCCCTATCCAGGGAGCAGCAGTCATCCCAGGCCGGCTGCGGGCCACTCTGAACCCAGAGCGCAAGCTGCTTCCCCACTCAGGAAATCACAATTGGGCCCGTAGCGCTAGAAAGGAGTTCAGGCCAGTCATCATGTCCTATGCATGAGGAAACTGAGCCCCAGACACCGCAAGGGGCTTGCCAAAGCTCATTTAGAGTTAGTGGAGCAAGAACGAGACACTGTCGTCTAGAGACCTCAGACTCTGAAGCCAGAGGAGGAAGGTCTGGGTACCAGCCTGGCTGGGAGGTAGATGGAAGGAAGTGACACCTGTCCCCAGAAGCCATCTGCATGAACAAGGGTATTCATTGCCTTCCACAGCATCTCAGAGCAGCACTTCCCTGTCTGTCTGTCTGTCTGTCTGTCTCATAGTAACATGTATTCTCCGGGCGGGCGTGGGGGTGGTGGGTAGGGAAGAAAGGAGACAAGAAGCATTCTGGGTGCCCTTCTGGTGAAGGTCATTCACATTGACCCCGACCCTTCCTGACAATTCTGAGAGCACAAGCAGAAGGCCCACAAAGGCCTGGGGGAGCGGAGGAAGCCAGGGTTTGGCCTCCCGCAACAGAACCTTCTACAGCGAGGAACAGGGCTGGGGTTCTAGTCAGACCGGAGCCCGAGTCCAGCCACTGAGCCCTCCGCTGCAGCCTCCCTGCCCAGCCAGGCACAGCCCCAACACTGTCGGGGTCTTCTGGAGGTGAGCCTTCGCCCGGCCACCCGCCAGGACTGCATTCCTCCCCGGCCCCGCCCGGCCCTGGCCTCCGGCAGGAACCAGAGCCCCCTGGCGGGGCCGGGCCGCAGCCAGGCCCCAGAAAGGCCCCTTGTCCAGCCCAGAAGGGAGGCCCCCACGAGCTCCTCCGGAGCCCGTGACTCTGCACATCTCACTGCCCTGGGCCTGCCTCCCTCAGCAGCGCCGAGTTCCTGGGCTGGCGCCGGCCAGGGCTTCCTCAGAACCCTAGAAGGGCTGAAAATAGAAAAGGAGAAGAGAAGGCTGTGGTCAGTGTGGTGGGCAGAGGAGAACTTGGGGAGGGGAGGGGAACTGGTTCCTGGGCCGCGGACGGACACCACCAGGACCGACCCTGGCCTGACCTCCAGTACCCTCCCACCCCTCCTCTGAGCCCCCGCCGGCCCGGCCTCTCTGTCGAAGGGGCCGCCGATCCTTGGGCCCAAACCTCCATTGAGCAGATCAGGGGACTATGGCCCAGAGAGGGAAGGAGACTGCCCAAGGATAGGTCGCAGGAGAAGGAGCCGGGATCCGGGGCTCCTGGCCCTTAGGCCCGGCTCCTTCCCCAGCAGGCTCTCGGGGCTCTCGGGGTGGGGTTCTTTCTGGGCCTCGCACCTGCCCCATCTGCCCAAGAGGCCAAATTCAAATAGTTTCCTCCCCGCATGAACTGTCCCAACCCAGGAGCACCCTGTTCCTCAGAACGCACAGCGGGGCTTGAATTCCCAGCTCTCCGCAGAGGCCTTTGGAAGGCCAGGCCCTCCTCACTCTTCCTGCCGCTTTTCTGCTGACCTCTGCCTTGGCTGGCTTTTCCTTCCTCATTCCCCAGCCCCTCTCTCCCCACTGCCACCGTGGGCCCAGTAGAGCCTGGGGTAGGTAGGGAGGGGGGCCTGCCCCTGCTTCCACCGTCTCTCAGCCCTGCCGGGACCTCCAGACAGGTCCGTGTCCCTGCAGCAGACCCAGCAGGGCCGGGCCCCACTCCCCGCCCCTGCCCCCTCCACCACCACCACCAGGCAGCCTTCATTCCTGGAAGGTCCTTGGACACACGAAACTGGAATCTGCTTCCCTGGCTTCTCTGCTGCTGCTTCTAGGACCTTCCTCTGCCCGATGTCCCCTCAGAGGCGGGCAAGCTACACAACTTCCCTGACTGCGTGGTCCCTTCGGGAGTC